>CAIGRT010103129.1:0-14343 GCA_903798405.1 Fraxinus platypoda | reverse complement strand
AACAAATTATATCCCTTTAATTGATAATTTTCATGAAAAACAAAGTCAAACGAACACCAAAAGATCCAAAATTTCAATATTTTTCAGGTGAAAAATTATACCAATCAAACACAATTAATTGACAATTCCCAATAAAATAAGTTCTAGACTTCAATTCCCTAAAATTCATTTTCTTTCCACCCAAATTCAATTATTGCATTCAAACGGACCCTAAAGACTTTTCTGTTCCCTCTCTATACTTCTGTTTGCCCGTTTTCTTTACGGGACTCAGGACGAAGGATTCATTGAGACTACCAAAATGACCGGAGGCTGCAATATAACCATACAACGTAACATATCATACTTTTAGTAAATTTTGATAAAAGTTGAATAAATTTATTGTTGAAAAGTTGTAAATCTTATAAAATATGTGATTAAAATTAATTATTGATTTTGACTTTAATTAAAATCTAAATTTTAATCTCTACCAAACAGTGGCTAAGATGTCAACTGATTGACAGATTGCAACGAAGCCATTACTCGGTTAAATCACATTATGCATGAGTTAGCACGCTAAGCTCACAATTTTTCATGGCGCCGCAAAATATGCAAAAGTGAGGTCACAAGCTGCAGGAATGTAATGGCTTTAGCGTTCATTTTGACTGTAAATGTACAGAACTTTTTCATTAAACTTCTTCATGAGGTAGAGCTTTGGGTAATTCATTTCTGTTGTAATAGCTTATCCCTTCGGCATTTTGAAGTAGCAAAAACTTGTAAGAAAGAACAAAATCTTGCAAAAAAACTCAAATTTTTTTATTCAATCACGAATGCCAAGAAAGAGACTATTTGAGAAACTTTCCACGAATCTTATTATAATCATATTAACTAATTTTATCAGGCTTATAACTCGTATTTAAAATAGTAAATAAAATTTAATAATAACTAAAATCCTAAATAACTACTAATTCTAAATAATGATAAGAATTAAAGATAACGATTAACTCAAACGAAAATAAAATCGTAATTTAATTAAAATTTAAAAAATTATCCCGAATAACAAAAAATGTGTTTTCGAATCCCTAAAAGATGGAATTGAGCCAAAATAGGCCGTAAACCATGGGCAAAGCCAATGAGTTTTACCCACTGGATCATTTCAGTTCAAAATAGACACAATTCTTAATGGACACTTTAAAAAAAAAAAAAAATTCCAACTCCAATCCCACTTTTTCATGAACTCTTCTTCTTTTTATGTTGCATCATATTTCCTATTCTTTGCAATAATATTAGTGTACCCAAATATGCTGCACTACAAGTACATTATGCAAAACATGTCCAACCGAAGTAGTACGGCAACAGATTCTTGTTAAGAAAAAAATCTTCGAACAAAAAAAGGATATCCAGTAGACTCCAATCTTGTGGCATTTTCTGTGGAGTTTCCAGCTAGATTATGTTTTCTGGAAGTTGAGTCGATACGTAGAAACCATAAGATACATAAAAATGGGACGAGTGAATATAGTCGGAAGGAGTAACACGAAGGCAAATCATGAAAGGATAAAGAGTTTATCCCGTACCCAGATGATAATGTAATCACAGCTCAAGCTTCTTTCCTAGTTATCCTGCATTTGACATTGAAATGTGTTAAAAAGGCAATTCTTTAATAGTACTCAAATGCTACACATTTTGAGGAAAAAAAAGGCTGCAGAAAGGAATTCATTCAATAGACGCTCAACATAGACATCTCGAAGCAGGTTTATGTATAGAACTGATAATCAACCCACAACCTATACGAATTTGTATGTATAACAGAGAGGATTAATGTCAATTTGTCCCAGATGAAAAGTTGCATCTACAATGATGTCAATATGGGGAGATCCCTAACGTCAAATGACTCAAATCAAACTGTCTTCACAAAATTACATAAATCTTAAAAGACCTATTCAAAATAGACACGTCAAAGACTAAACATCTCACCTGAAACAGTAAATTCCCAGGGCAGATGTAATTTCATGAATGACTGATGTAGCAAAGTGCATATAGAGTGAAGCTGAGTACAGCAAAAGAAAAACAATATGTTAAAATTAACATAATGCGGAACGTGAAGGTAACAGTAAATGGAAAAGCTGTGAAAGGAAGTCTTGGATAAGAAGCAAAATTTTCCAAGCAGTAAATACCAAATAAACTCCAAGAACATGCGGTGCAACGCACTAAAAAAATTAAAAACTGAAATTGAATATCTGAACTAGCAATTAAAAAAGATGTCTTCGGGGGTACTCTTCCTTTCTATTTAAGAGTGAAGGTAAATCAAAAGAAGCAACTTAAAAGATGCCCACTGTATATCTGCATGCTTGAATGTACATTAACTCATTAATGCAGAAAATGCCCTACCTGTGTATACACAGTAAGCAAGAAGAACCCAGAACTCATCAACTAACGGAACTCTGCGACAATAATAAGACTTCATGAGTGATAAGAAATCAAATAAAATATTACACATCCTCCGAGCTCTAGTTCAAAATGTGAACAGTAAAGAAATTTATAAGCTGAGAAGCCACCACACCCGTCATTTAGTCTGGCAGTGAGTGCATTTGCAATGGCGAAAGGCAGATAAAACAAAGACTGCAAAAGATAACATTAAATCAGACAGGATCCAGTATGCCTGTGGCTTTGATACGATATATTAATATACCTCTATCTAGCCCCTCCTCAAATTTAAGGCAATCTCAATTCTAACAATTAAATTGGATAATGGAGCCATGCACACCAATATGCTGAAACAATGAATCGAAAGTGTACCAAGCCATTATTTCAATTTTATACATCATCTTTAAATAGAACTTGATGGTATTTTAAAATCTATATCTGATCGACAAGACAAGGCTCATGAAGCACCAACAGAAATATAATGCAAGTTCAGGCAACATAACTACAAAATATAATAATACAGTATCCAGTCTATCAACCATATCATTAAACTTTAGGCCCTTTCGTGGATAAGAAAACCCTTTTCACAATAAGATAATTACATGATCACATAATTTACTATTTCACTATATGCGACCAGGAGATGCGTACCATGCACATATTAGTTTTCAAGCCCTTGGGTTCATCACAAAGGTGAGCCAGAATCATCCTTCCCTGCGAAACAATGTTTTCTTAGCAAAAACATGAGAGAGTTCATTATCCATAAGGCTACAGGCACAGTGCTAAGTAGGAATTTCACAAACCAACTTAATGACCTATACAATAGCACAAGCATGACACATGAACCATGATGACAAAAAATACCTAAACCATAGCATTTCAAGTGCCGTACATTCACAGGATACCAAGACTTATTTCCAAATTTTGCCAACAAAGCATAGTCTCTTAGGCACTAAAGAAAATTAACAAGATACGGCAGTTCAAATATAACAGTATTTCTTGCAGAAGAATTTTATTAACAAGAACGAGATAGTCACAACTCCAACAATCAACTACAGATATCTTACCACGAGAAATCCAAATGCAAGCCCAGTTCCCACTACAACCAGATGCGGATAGTTGCCCATTAGATCAGTAGGAGATAAATAATCCCTGAAAAGTTATGCTCAATAACAAAACAAATAAAATTCTAGAAAAAGAAAAGGAGATGACGCCAAATCAGACAGAAAGAGACATACCATATGAGGACTCCAGCCAATAGCACAACGAATGGATAAAGCTGTCAAAAAATGTAAACAGATTATTAATTCAGAAAGTAGAAAAGAAATATTAAAGGTATTATCCTTTAGAAAAGAAATATTAAGGGTATTATCCATGTGTCCAATATCTATACCATTGCCAGAGCTAGCAGCAAATTTCCTTTTCTTGCTTGAACAACCTTGTGAACATTGTACACACTGAAAAGAACCATAGCAAACTTAAAAGTGTACCCAAGCTTGCTATTGCACAAAAATAATGCAGAAGCAGCAAGTGAACTAGAGTTCAGACAGTGTTCTAAGATGATTAAACTCAATGCTTACAAAGAAAATAAGCACTACTTCAAATTATCAAAAGTCCCTATAACACGCATCTTGCTCTGAATTTAAAAAGACATGGCCGAGCAATAAAAACATTGACTGAAATCAATTTCTGACAGATTCTTTTTATTTATTTACTTCTTTTATAAACAAATCCTTTTTAAGGACTACTAACATAAATCTAATTGCAGAAATGGCATAATAGATGATGTAAAAGTAAACTTAAAACCCTTCTCTGAAATGCATAAATCTAATTTCAGAAATGGCATCATAGATGATGTAAAATAAACTTAAACCCTTCTCTGAAATTTAAGAGTAACAGGCTCTATGAAGCATAGAACACCTGTGGATTGTAAAATAGATACTCCAATTCATATAAGAAACTGCCTGCCAAAGAACAGATAAAATAGCTTCTTTCCCTTTTAACTAAAGAAAATACTCACTTAAATGAGACTGTTGGTATAACAGCAAAGACTATCATCAGAAACAATACGGCTTTGTACATCGGGACTTCTGCAGATAGACAAAAGGGAAAGAGATGATAAGATGTAGATTCTAAATATCATTTAAAAATAAGAAATAGAAAGGTGCAAAGTCTACCGAACAACAATTATGAATACACTAAATGATCAAACCAGGAACAGTGAGCCTAACTTTACAATCTAATGCTGAACAATACAATTTATAACCATCATAATTGGTAAATGACAACATAAAGAACACAATAATTAAGATGAAAAAATGGATATTTGAGCGATAAACATTCTTTGATTATATTATCAGCCATTGATTGTTTCCTGTTCCTTTTCCATCTCTTTATTGTTCGAGACTCACCATTTATAATTGGAATCCAACTCAAGAAAGGGATACATTTTCCAAAATGTTGGGCCCACCATTCAGAACCTAAAAAGAAGCATAGAATCTCAACTCATTGTGTATGGTTGCATGTAGATAAACATAGGAACACGAACCAAAGCACTTAGAGAAGTGAATCAACCAAAGCATTACCAACAATAGCTGTGAAGAAATGAACCACATATATCAACATAAGGCCTTCAGTAGGTCCATTTATCGCTGGAAGAATGAGGGTATTGGTAAAATAGCTGCACAAATTCGGCAATATAAAGCAAATCAATATCAACATAACAATGTAAAGAAATTTGGGAGTAGGTCAACGGTGAGAAGAAAATTATTTACAACATGCAAATTTCCATAAAAAAGAATACATAATCCAGAAAAATGAATGCTAAAAAACATCATAATAATCATCAAAAATATAAAAGTGCATAAAAAACTAAGCAATTGTCTCAGAGTCCAAACTGCATTTCATAAGGTTTATCTTATAGCATCGGGAAAAAATAACCTTTTTTCGCTTCAATTTATTTTACTAACGACTAAAATATTATTCCCACGTCTTTAGGACCCATAGTGAACCAGATCTACTTGAGGATATGAAGAAAAATTACTTACTAATGCTTCCCACTAAAAGAGGAAAGGGGGAGGAGAAAGCAAAGGTTCTATACTTGCTGACGTATAAACAAATGACAAAACAAATTCATGCAATCCAGTGTTTTTTGTCCACTTACTGTTCCCATGTGGCACAGTAAAAAGGAACAGCTGATATAACCCAGAACCAGAATGTATGCCGTCCACACATTGCGGTGCTCCCAAATGCCAAGGCCTCAAACTAAAACATTTACAATGAAACTTAGTACTATTGTCATCCCATAACATCTAGAAATAACTAAAAAGCTGAAACGTACCGCACATGCAAGAGCATCACATCCTGCAATGTTGCAGAGGTAGAGATATTTGTTAAGAATATAGCAATCATGTAACACAAAAAACAAGAAGGCAGTGATGAAAAACGAGATAAAACTGGAAAAAATAAATAAATAAAGGAATATCACCATGATCAAAAAGTTCTCCCAATGGACTAGAGGAATTTGTTCTTCTTGCTTGCTTTCCATCAACAGCATCAAAAGTCTTGCATGTATTTAAAAGTTAAAAGTTAAAAGAAATACTGAAGATAGGACGAAGCTCTCAGTTAAAATCATATCTAAAAAGTCCAAGCATTTAGCAATCCAAAAAGTATAAAGTGTGACTTTACAGATTAAGTAAATAAGTAATAAATGCTTAGGGTATGGTCCGTATGGATTTCAAAAAATAAAGAAAATCTTGTCTCCCGTGCATGTAAAGTAACAGCAGAACATAAACAAAATCTGAATTACATTTTGAGGCATCTGATTGCAAATTCAACGTGGTCAATCACATGTAAATGGGATATCAAGTTGCACCTAAAAACCTCCAAAACTACTATAGTAACCAAAACACGTATTACAAATAGAATTATCCTCTCCATACCAAATTTGTGTAATTTACTTTCAGGTATAATATGTCCTTCAATCACAGACAGTTTCACCAAATAAAAACTGAAATGGTGCTTATAGAAACCTGAACATACTTGATATAAGAATAGAAGTAATCCGTGGGCAAAATTAACCCATCTTGGAGGAGGTGAATCCAATTGAGGTGAATATATCTGCAAAGGACGCATCTATAATGAGAAAAGAATAACCAACAGTCAAAAAGAAAAGTTCCTACGCCAAGACTAATATTTTACAATAGAGCCATTTGCCACTACATTAGAACACAAACTTTCAAGGTGGTTTGTCATCTAAATAACATACATCAACCAAAATCATGAATCCTGGACGCCAACTTAACTGTTGAAAGGACAAAAAGAGGCAAGGCACGTGTATATGAAGGTATGCACCACTTCCCCATCAAAAATTCAGATGATCTATTCCAAGGGATTCATATAGGTCAGTGATTGAACACCTGCCTTCCCTTAGTCGGTGCTTAACTAAACATCATGCCTATAACAAGTTCTCTAAATAACTCTCCATATGATTAATCTTTCTCCTTTCCTCAAACTACTTCTACAGACGAAGTTTTAACTAGAACACTGCCAAATATACAAAAACTACAAGAAATTACATGGGAAAAAAGGATTGCCAAATTTATGTATGTAACTTAATTTTAAAGAGAACGCCACTTGGTATGCATGTTCAAATATAAGAAATCCAAAAAGGAAAAGAGTCAAAAAACAGTTAGGGAATTGAATTTGACAATGAATGTTCCGTCAATTGAAATTAGATAAGTTTGTAAATTGGCAAAAGACCACTTCATTCAGAGAGAGAGAGAGAGAGAGAGAGAGAGATTACTCACATAGCCAAGCAATGCAGATGTAACCAAAAACATGAATCCTGTAAGTGTTATCTGGTATGTGAAAAATGAATATAAACTTATGAGTGACAAGCAGAGAATAATATATGAGCTATAGTTGATACTCAAATAGGTTAAGATAGTTTGCGAGAACACGTACCATGTTAGGTCTGAAATCGTCCCGTACATGCACAAAAAGGAGGAGAAGAATTAGGAAGACAGGAACACTTATTCCACAATAACTTAAACAGAGGCTCGTGGAAATAATTTGGATTATACACAGACTAAGAATCTATTTGTTGTAGAAAACTTATGACTACCCATTTTCAGAAAAGGAAGTGCAGTGAGAGGCTTCCCAATGCTGCTAGACTTACTTAAATCCAGCACACTTGGAATTTGTCTTTTAAAACAAAATCAAACATAAAGAAGTATTAAGCCCTCATTCACCAGGGTGAAACAGAAAAGCCCAGACCCATGGACAACAAAACTATTTCCTTCCATTTCATAAAAAGTCAGATCTTGTGAAATTATGGATGAAATTAGGGAAATGTCCTAGACCATTAATTGGATAAGATAGCTTCATTAAATCGTATTTTATTGCCAACAAATATGTCTAACCTTATAGCTAAGACAAGTTTCGAGATCAGAAGACCACAAAACAGATATCAGAAGCACATTAACAGGAGGGTTCAAACACGTAATGTTTTGATCGCACCAAAACAGTAGCTTCCCTGTTTTGTAAGTTTTTTTTTTTTTTTTTCATGAAATACTTGAACAAATAATTCATACAGGCTACAGATAAAACTAACTTAAGCTTTTCATTCTCAAAAATATCTTTCAAAGGTACGGAAACTTTTACCTTGAGAAATTTCTAACACATAATTAGTGCATTTTTTGGCTTTCACCACATTGTTCCACTTAAACTAATAAAATTAGGAAAAAAAATTTCTCCAGCATCTCCAAAAAAAAAATAGCTTAATTTTTTCAAAAATAAACTGAGCCATTTAACATATAAACAATCACATTTAGACATGCGATTTACCTGAGCATAAAAATAAACACACTCATGAAAAAAATGTACATGAGGAATGAAACAAAAAACATAAACAAGGGACTTACGGCATCCAAAGAGGGAAGAAATTAACAAAGCGAGTCCAAAAGGGCTGCAACACATATTTGGCTAAGTATGAGTGATCCACACCACTGTACTTGTACCTATGCAGCGCAGCAACTCCATGTGCCCCTATATATCCCATTATATCTACTTTGTATCTAGTTTTCTTCTTTGCACCTTTGCTTAGTGTAAATTTAACTCTTCAAAAATTCGCTTATCTAAAAAAACCTGCAAAATCCAGAAAACATTTATCTCACCAAAATCAAATTCTTCACAAATTCAAGCTGACGAGAAATGAATAGTTAAAATCACGCCATAAATATTTGCAAAGAATCTTGAAATGTCGCGTTCAATTAAGCATTATGGTAAAAATATATATAGGCAATAATTGAACAAAAACCTATCAGTTTTTTCTCTTTAAATTTGAATTAAAAAAAAAAAAAAGAGTAGAAAATTACATCGGTGAAATTGCAGCGAGAGATCTAGTGAAACAAGAGACAGATCGGAGATTCCTATTTCTGTCTGAAAAACGTTAACTAAAAGCAATTTTTCCTCTCCCGCCCACTCATAAAAAGCGTGCGGCGATAAAGCGCACTAAACTACGCTTTCTTGGTTAAGTAAATGGGGTAAAACGGCGTTGCGCGATCAATTAGGGTTCTAAACAGTTTGAGCAATTAGTGGTATTTTTAATTATTTTTTACTCTTCATTATATTTGTCTTTTGTTTTTGGAAATGGTATAAAACACTTTCTTTAATATTTTTGGTAGATAGTTTTCACTGAATTTTTCTTAGCCAACAAGAAAGTATAGTCATGTTTGGTCCGAATTAAAATCTGATTTTAATTCAAGTCAAAGTCAAACAATCAATATTAAGCACATTTTTTATGGGTCCCACAACTTTTCAACCACACAATTGAAAGACTTCTATCACAATCTACTAAAAATCAAATTTTAATCCCCACCAAACACCCTTATACTATGCTCAGATTCGAAACAATAAAAAATAATTGAATTACGGGTTGGAATATTCAAAAAAAAAAAATTTCTTCTAATAAATTTTACTATTTTAGAATATGCATAATAGATAGTATTTTTAAATTTAGAGAATAATTTTTTTTATGCACTACAACTAAACTTATATTTTGACTCTTTATTTTATTTTTTTTAATGAATATTTATCTATTTCTCCTTATATTATATTTAACATAATTTTTTTATATGTTAATTGTCAATCAATTCAAATGTGGTTCGAATTATTTAAATTATAAAGCATTGAAATTTATTAAATACAATTATTGTTAATTAAGAATGGAGAATGTGTTTGGCTCTCTAAATTTGGAGAGTTAAATCCACTATTTGTTTTAAAAAGTTAAAATAGAGAATTTTTTTGAAACTTATTTTTCAAGTATTGACTCTCTAAAATAGAAAATACTTTATATTTAGAGAGTCTCTTAAAAATGCTCTCAACGGGTTCGTGACAAGAAACGTGACTTTCACTATTTCAGTATCTTCTTTTTTCTTTTATGATATGAGATCTCAATATTCTTCTGGTGCTAATCTTCTTAATTAAGAAATGAAAAAAAGATTTAAGTTTTCAATAAAACATTCCAATTTTTTTCTTATTAATTGAATGTTAAGCTAAGTTTTGATGCCCTAGCACTCCAAAAAACTTGAATTTTATGATAATGGACCGCAGGGTTGTTTTACATATATTTTGATAAAAGTTGATGAAATATAATGCTAAAAAGTTAATAAAAATTATGAATTTGATAAAATATATGTTTAAAATTGATTGTTAATTTCAACCTCGACTTTTTTAATAAAATCTTAAACTATTCCAAACAAGCATTTAGCGTTAGGTATAGCTTTGGAAAGGAATGTAGTGGGTTTATATTTCAAACAATGCTACATGAGTACATGTACATCCATTTTTTTACTTAACCTTTTACCTACACTCACAATAGGGTGTGGGGACCACACATTTGAAATTTTTTTATTTATGCAGGCCCCACGCGCATGTGAGAAGGTGTAACATTTTCGGTACAAAAAATTCGGTACAAATGGAATTGTCTTCATATTCCAGCATCTCATCTTTTTAGGCAAAGATGACCTAAAAATTGAACCATCATTCCTTTAATTTTTGAGAAATGGTGCAGTTACAGGAAAAAATTTCTATAAAAATGATAGAATACACACAAGGGGGTGGGTCCCATTTTTTTATATTAATAATTTTTACTCACATGGGGCCCGCTCCCATGTGAGTATTCTGTCATTTTTACAGAAGAAGCAGTTCTGTACAAGTGGATAATTCCTTAATTTTTTGACTTCTACATTTCATCCAAATTAACATTCAATTTTGTGTGTTCCGAGGAGGGGTGGTGAGGATATTATCCATGTAAAAAAAAAACCATTTAACTTCAAAAAAAGATTGTTTAATGAATATTTCCATAATTTATACCATTTACACCGTAAAATCACAATCCTTAATTTAGAAGGTTGGACTGACCCTCTGAGGATTTCTTCTTAATGCCGAAGTTTGTGTCAAACGCATGTGTGCTCTGCCCCATAATGCTACTTGCATGAAATTGGGCATGGAGGCCAATGGGACGGGTCGACCATCCCCGTCCCCACCCCTTTGGACATTTTTGTCACATTGTCCCGCCATATACCTGATTAAGACAGAACATGCCCTTTGTCCCGTTTATTATCCCGTTTTATATTTTTATTTGTTTTTATTTTTTGCTTTTATTTTTTTTAGGTCTTTAGTTTGTGTAAATTATTACTTTTTTTTTCCAATATGTTAAGAACACCTCATATTCCCTTTACAAAGAATGGTGATTATTTTCTTTTTGTTTGGTAAAAAAATTAAACTTGAAATAAACTTTAAAATGGGACGGGGACAATGTTTTCCGTACCCGCTTCGGAGCAACGACCCTCATCCTGCCCCTTCCCCCGTTCAGAGCCTTCGAATATCGGATTTAGGGTGTGTGTGATGGATATTGTTGAGAAAATAATGTATTTAAAATAGTGATATGATGAAAAATATGTGGTTAAAAAGTAAGGAAAAGTTATTGATGTGATGAAAAATATTATTTTATTAAAGAATGTTTGGTTGAAAATGAGTTTTGAAAGAATGTATATCAAACAGGGGCTTAATGGATTTTTTTTTCATCTCTAAAATTGGGACCATAGTTATCAAAATCGGATTGACCAGTCCATCCAGGAACTAGCATCATTTGATTCATTGGCAATTAAACTAGTCAAAAATCGCTTGAACCAGTCAATAACCGTCCAAACCGAAAATGTTTGGAGAAAATCGAATCTAGTTCAAACCAAACCGGTTAGTTACTATATTTGTTAAAAGCAAAATTTTATATTAAGTTTGCAAAGAGTAGGATTCGAACTCGGACTCCTCTTAAGGATTGTGGAAAGTTTGACCACTATGATAATTGATGGAGTCCTAGCATTGAATGTAACGGAAATACACGTCTCATTTTAGTCTTTGCTATGTAAAAAAAAAAAATTAACTAAAATTCGACATTGCAATGACCCACTAATTAAACAATTGACCTATCGATTGAACCAATAACTAGATGATATCTCCGGGGTCAACGATCAGGTTGGTACATCTTTGTATTTTTACTAGTATAATTTTGAATCGGGAAATATGCACACACACAACAATGTACTCGTGTTATTGTGACCTTTGTCTCCACAACTTGCATTTTAATATTTGTTTTGCATTTTAAATGGGTCAATGAATATTATATTTTTCGTAATGTGTTTTCATTTACTATTGTGCTTTACAATGTTAATCATCAGTCGATGAACTTATTAAGCCCTTGTTCGATGGCCACTATAAAGAAAAATAGTGTTTTGAATGTTAATTTTTTGAAGAACGTATGATTAAAAAGTAAGAACAATTTTTGAATTTACGCGTAAATATTTTATCGTGTGTGATTAAAAACGAGTATAAGAAATAAAAAGAATCAAACAAGGGCTAAACTATCACAATATCCATCTCTCCGTTATCAACCGTTGAAAAAAATAGACAAAATGGATGACGTGGATAATGGAAATACTCACATGGCACCTTTCAACGTTAAACCCCTGTTTGGATAAAAAAATAGTTTTTCAGTGGATTTTGATAAAATAAAAATAAAATTATGAAATATTTGATTAAAAAGTTGATAAAAGTTGTTGATCCATTAAAATGTGTGGTTCAACAATTTGCTTAGGTCCAACTTCATTAATTATTCTCCATGGTTCAACAACTTGCTTACATCTCCTAGCCCAACTTCATTAATTATTCCACTGTATAATAATGAGATTTCAACTTCTCAAATAATACTTGATAATCATAATATCATCAATGATTCAATAATTCTTGTTTCACCAAAAAATCATCACCTACTCGAAGGATTTCTACTAACAATCTATAAAGTGAAAATTTAACGAGACTGCAATATTGCAATATTGCAAAGCACGTCACTAAGATTTATCGTTCGAAATTTGAGCCAAAGTCAACAACGTTTCAATCTCCTTGTTGTCTAGCAAAGTTCCCCTTTTTGTCGTATATATATATATATTTTTTTTTTATTTTTTTTTCTCCATATTTTGTACTTATTTTGTACTTTAATTGATGACCGGTGCTTTCTTGATGCAAATTCATTCATAGAACAATTGGCTGCCCTCAATTTCACGCACGATAATGCCATCAGGATGCTTGCGATGTGTGTTTTTGTCTAATATGTATAAGAGTTTAGGTTAGTTTAATAGAAAGTTTGTAACAACAATATTAGAATATTCTGGATATCAAAGTTTATTCGTGATTCGTCATAATTTGTCTGCATTTATGTTTTCTTCCATTTTAACATATTTGAGAATAAGGAAAGAACAAATCACGACTCCATGAATTCATAATTTTCTTCACATATTTTTCGATTACAACTATTATTCTACATGTCACAATAGATCCCAACCATCATCGGGTTGTCACGGTAGAGAGGCGTTTGAAATTCATAAATGTATGCTTGTATCGCTCAATAATTGTGACCATAGTTTTGTGGTGGTACATATGTGTTGTTTTTGTGAACGATATGTGATTCATATTAAAAGTTTAATAGTGTTAGTCGATATTTAAGCAGATATGTTAATATATGACCAGTGATTTTAACGTTCGTATTGTTCACAAAATAGTGTCACATTTGATCTCCATGACGTGAAATTTTGACATATGTATTAATGTGAGTGTATTCATATGACATACGGGGTTATGGTTTGATAACATGTGTGATATAAAAATGAAATATGACAGTTGTGACATCTGTACTCTGTAGTTTATATGAGTGACCTTTGCGATATTTTACAATGACGGCGAATAAGGAAAATACAAGTATATCTCTCTCCAAATAATATTGAAACATTAAGAATCCTATTTTGTATAATTTGAATTTTAAAAATTAAAAATCAAATCTACATTAACATAGGGACAAAATAAAAATAATCACTAAAAATATATTCAAAATATTATTTAAACAAAATTAAGTGATTTATGAATAAAAATATATAATAGCTTATTTTTCATAATGAATACTTAAAAGGTATTGTTTCTCTTATTTCTCTTTCCACTAGCATTATTCTTTTAATTAACCCTAGTGGGCACCTTCAATATTTAAAATAATGGGCTTCCAGATAATTACTCTTTGATTGGCTCATGTCCAGTCCACAATTGAGGCGGACTACCCAACAAGAGAAGCCCAAATCAGTCACTGTATTAGGTCTACTTATTTTTATATTTTCTTGACTTTCTATTGTTTTATTTTATATAACGTACTCCACGTGAAGACATGTAGAAAAATCTCCAAAAAGACTCCAAGAGTGTGCTTGACTGTAACCATAAAACTTGCATGGAAAGACTATAAGTTTTAGACAATTGAATTGCTTAGAAATTTTTATATGAAAATTATTAATTAAATGTGTTTGATTGACTTAATTTTCAACCTAGAAAATATTGTATTTTTTT
>CAIGRT010103127.1:0-10017 GCA_903798405.1 Fraxinus platypoda | reverse complement strand
CTATCAAAGAGAACATGTCTAGACATTTTTGTCCCGATTAAAATTATTTTTAAAATACTCTCATTGATTGATTGTGAAGCTCAAGTAAATCTATTGTTATGTCATCTCATTGGACATCTAGCTCTACATGTAAAACTCTTATTTAAGAATAATAAAACAAATAAATATTTTAAATTTCGGTTAAAAAAAAATGGTACTGGTATCAATGACAATATGCATGGAAGCAAAAATATTATTTTGCTCAAAGAAAAAGGACACAAGCCAACAATCCCTCCCCATTTCCTTACTCAATCATGCTACATATACACTTCATTTGACATCAAGTTTGNAGCTCTACATGTAAAACTCTTATTTAAGAATAATAAAACAAATAAATATTTTAAATTTCGGTTAAAAAAAAATGGTACTGGTATCAATGACAATATGCATGGAAGCAAAAATATTATTTTGCTCAAAGAAAAAGGACACAAGCCAACAATCCCTCCCCATTTCCTTACTCAATCATGCTACATATACACTTCATTTGACATCAAGTTTGACATTGTGCCACGTGTTGTGGCATGAGTCGACAGTTTTAAAATAAAATACACTTTCCCGCCCATTTGCATTTGAAAATATATGGAGTGTCAAACTCCATGTCAACCAATTAATGTACAAGAAGCTTTATTCTTCCTTACTGGTTCAGTTTAGCCAAATCACAGAATCAGAAACAAAAACGAATTAAGCTCGAGAATCACAAAAAATGCTACAAAGACTAGTGAAATATGCATTTTTCCAGCTGATGATGTTCCTGGATTTTCAACCTTTTCATGTCGACCGGTGTCTATCATGATCTCGTATTTACAAGAACTGCCTCGATTTGAAGGATCAATTCTTGTGATTACGGACAAACCGTGGAACTGATCACATGCCCCTTTCTGCTGATTCATCGTCTGATAATACATGTTGAAGGCATACGAGGCGTTGTTCCTAATGTCAAGTCCCCCACAGGAGGATCCATATCCAAGACTTGTGCAATCTGCATAGGTGCAAGCAAAATTAATGCTCTGAGGAAAATTGGGATCCATTGTATTGGCATCAGGCGTCATTATGCACCATTGCCTTGCCAAATAGCGCACTCCCTTTGCAGCTGTTAGATTTCGATTATTTCCCACATTTAGTGTATATTTGACGGTACCATCGTAATAAAATATGCCCCAATGGCGCTCAAAGTTGCCCGGTTCAATGCTCTTAGCATCTTCATCAATGAGAGAAAAGAAGTAAATGTCTGGAGGGCTTGGTCTTTTTGGGGTGCCTTGGCCTCGACTTATACGGTTGAGCAGACCCTGATTGAATCTGCGTGCAAATTCTATTTTCGCATTAGGATCCCCATCTGTTGGCCAACCAACCTCTCCAATGATAATCGGCATTGATGGGAAACCATTCTTTTCGAGGGCTGAAACTAGGGTGTCATAATTGGCATCAAAGACATTGGTATAAGTGATGGAGCCATCCACAACAGGGGAAGAAGTGCCATCAAAGAAGGCATATTCAACAGGAAAATGGGAATCGGCGTAAAGGCTCAGAAAAGGGTAAATGTTAACCGTGAAGGGCGCGCCATTGTTATCTAGGAATTTGACGATAGATATCATGAGGTCACGGATATCAGCTCGAAAATCTCCACCAGAGGGAACTCCGGCATCTGTTTCGTAGACATCTGCATTGAGTGGAATTGTAGCCTTGACATCCCGGCCTAAGCCGGCTTTAATCAGTGCTGCCTGGACATTCTGAAGTGCTGGAAATGCTGTTCTTGTAAATTGATTGTTGTAAGTCTTGAGAAATGGTTCATTTCCAACAGCAACATACCTAAAAAACCCGAGTACAAGACGAATTTCATGATGAATACCACATCAAATCGGTGTCGGAGCCAAGGGGGAGGGGTGGCGACTAGCCCCATAACAAATTTTGAAATTTTATTTAATATATATATAAAAAAATGTATAATTTGCCTCTTTGAAAACTCGAGCACAACATGAAGTTCTTGATCAATAACACATCAAATCAGTAACGGAGCCAAAGGAGGCGACTGGACCGCAACATTTTGAAATTTTCTTAATATCTATGTAATTATGAATTGTTTATTTAATAAAGACAAAATTTAACATTTTTTCGCCCCCCATTCTCAGCTTCGCTACTGCAACAAGTTCAAGATCAAAATCAAACAACATAAGCTTAAAAATCTAACCTTATGTCCACTCCCCTGTTGGATATATAGTAAGAAACATTTCGCGACACCCATTCCACAGCAGCCGAAACACTACCGGCCAAAGATGCTAACATGTCGTTGGGAATCCCGACCATGACTTGGATTCCAGATCTCCCAAGAGCCCGCAAAGCCAGGGGATCAGCTTCGAATAGCTTCACTTTGTTAAATCCATTGTCTTTCATCAGCTTGACGACTACATTACCGGGGAGAGGGTGCGTGGCGCGAGTTCCCCAATTGCAGCCGAGGCCATCGACGAGAAAATGTTTGCCAAGTACAAAAAATAAGAAGACAAACGTGCAACGGAAAATCATGTTTTAGGGACTCTCAGCTTAATTTTTTGTGTTGCTGATAGACTAAATGAATGTAATATAAACCAAAAAGATCACCTTTTTGGCCATTTTAATTAGTACTAGAAAGTTTTTACTTTTGTGGGAGGGAAAGGGAAGGAATTACACAAGGAACTGGATTCTAAAGACCTTCTTTGGACAAATTAGATATATAGAAATTTATTCATTTGTGTGTGAGAAAGGCAAGAAAGGAATAGAGTAAGCATTTTGTGATGGTTGGCTCCAAGTAACTCAATTGAATTCCCATGAAGAAGAAAAGCACCATTTTTTCCTTACCATATGCTAATATTCTTCTAGTGGGTGACGTTACCTATGAGAATGACATCCTCAAAATGTGCTTCTCCGATGACCGCCGCCGCCGACCTTCTCTTTGGCTGATCGAACATACTTCTTGGTAGTGTTTGAATTTCGCTATATTTCTCTCGTACAAGATATTATTTTTCGATGAATTTTATGAGCTATATATTAGTATCAATAGGATTAAAAAGTTGTTTGGTCCATTGCATTGAGTATTAATCCCTTGAGTTGTATCATTGGACTAATGTCTTATAGCATTAAAGAAAAGGAAGTAGTTGGTATTTGCATGCATGCTTTTCCTTCCTCTTTTTATTTTTATTTTTTTTTTCTTTTAGTTTCGCGATTGTTTACTTTACCTAAAATAAAAATCCTTCCATCGAAAGCTCAAAACTTCTCTAAACCAAATCCACATAAAAAAAAAGAAAAATGACAAATTGATGACATATTTATAAATTTCTTGAAATTATGATTTTTTCAACATATACACAATACATATATTTTATCCTATTAATATTTTCTTCCCCCCACCTCCTTCACCCTACATGAAAACTTTAACTCCTTTGTTACTCAACGTCAACGGCAAGACTGGTTAACTTTTGCTCACGTGTCTTCATCTTTGATACTATTGAGTCATGTCGAGGCAAAAGACAACAAAAAAACTTTTCGACAATCTCAAGAATGCTAATTTTTCAAAGGAATGTTCAGAAGAGCCAATTTATATACGACCTGCACTTGAAGTGGCTACAAATCTAAAAAGCTTATCCTGCTTCTTTGTATTTGTAATGCAACAGTCAATGATTTATTTATTTTTAAATAATCACTATATATGACATATTTTATTAATGCCAAAATTAATATTACAATACAATAAAATAAAATAAAGGTTTATTAGCACAAAATGTCCCTATGTTTGGCCTTTAGTGTGCAAAACATTTTTACGTTTCAATTTTTTTACATTTTCACCCATATTTCCACATTTCATTGCGAAAATCATCATTTTCAACTATTTTTTCAATTAAAAGTTGTGAAATGATGAAAACACCATCCTATTTAAATAAAACAAAAAGAAAAAAAAAATAAAGAACAAATTAGAATCATAGTTCCAAAATTTCAAAAGATTACAAATGAGTCGCAATGTACAATTAAAAATCCAAGTCCTCAAAACTCAGGCCAACATTGGCTCTGCCTTACATGATTCGTTCATATTGGTTTGAAATTGGTGATGAGGGTTCATTGGATGCACCATGATGAGGCGGTGTTGGGGGTGGTGGTCCGTGACCGTGGGTTGCATCGTCGGCGCCAGAAATCATTGTTGAAATGCCCTAGTTCACTGTTGAAGAAAAAGGCTTGAAATATGGATATTCTACATTGTTTGCTATTATATTAACATATGTGGTGCGTAATGGTGAGCTTGGTCAACCTGGAGGGTGGGCCATGGGTGTAGCCGAAAATGGCACTTTCGACCGTTTGAAGATGCGTGGGCAGCCTACTTTGAATAGAAATTCCGACCAAATTCGTTGAAGTTGTTGCTAGTGGTTCGGTCGGTTGTAAAGAGGAAGATGGGGGCTTCAAAGTGGTATGTTGGTCTGGTGGCCAAGGTGGCCGGAGTTTGGAGTTTTGGGTTGTCCATAGTTCCTAAGGTGCGGCTCAGTTCTCATGCATAGTTTTGGAACAATGAGATACGTCTCTATATTTATTGCTGATTTTTGGCCATCGATTCCGACCAAATCTGGTGACGTTAGGACTGGTGGCTGGGTGGTATGTCTAGAGGGGAGTGAGGGCTGTCCAATGGTATGGAGTTCCTGGGGTTTGGGTGGTGGTTGGGCGGAGATTTTAGGGTTCAAAGATGGTGGTTGGCCTCTGCTTTTGGCATAGATTGGATTTTTAATTATACATTGGGGACTCATTTGTAATCTTTTGAAATTTTGGGACTATGATTCTAATTTGTTCTTCTCTTCTCTTTTTGTTTTATTTAAATATGAGGGCATTTTCATCATTTCATAGATTTTAATTGAAAAAATAGATAAAAATGATGATTTCGTCATTTTCTTTTTTGTTTTATTTCTTTCCTTATTGACACAGGCAAAATTTATTGAGATATCCTAATCTTCATTACCCATCTTCTCAAATGTAAGAAAGATTATGCTACTTGTACATAAAAATGATATATAATGGATTAAATAAAATGATGTGGGGGGAAAAGATTGGATGAAAAAGTTGACTGTTTTTTAAACTGACAAATGGTAAAGTATCATGTGGTATTATGTAATCCATTATGTACATGTAACAGGATCCGATGTGGGAAATCTCAATAAAACTCCATACATAAATTCTTCCATGGTGTGCCTTAACTTGGCATTGATTTTCACTCGATTACTCTTAATATGGTGTAGGATCTCTTGATTAAGCCGATCTTCATTCCACTCACCAAACAAGCCCTTATGTTAATTGCAGAAGCACCCTCTGAAATTCCAGTATTCTACAATTATGTTCCTAAATCTTCTGAAATTTTCATTGTGGTCTCTGGATTTTCTAGATTCAACAAGTTAGTCCCTGAAATTTGTGTTCCAAACTCATCAATTTTCATATTAGTAGCCAAAATCATCCTATTAATATTCTCTACACCTGGATAGAAATGTCTATAATGTATCTCAGGATAGCACCTCTATTTTGCCAACTTATTCGTTCGATTGGCTCGGTATAGTTGATGGGTCCGTCACTTCTTAATCATGCAACCTCCAAGTCCCATGTAATTCGCGTCAGCCTGAATATTTTCTTCCAATATATTTCTTTCCTTACTGACACAGGCAAAATTTATCGAGCTATCCTAATCTTCATTACCCAACTTCTCAAATGTAAGAAAGATTATGCTACTTGTACATAAAAATGATATATAAAAGATTACATAAAATGATGTGGATGGAAAAGGTTTGATGAAGAAGTTGATTGTGTTTTAAACTGACAAATGGTAAAGTATCATGTGACATTATGTAATCTATTATATACATGTAACAGGATCTCAATAAAACTCCATACATCAATTCTTCCATGGTGTGCCTTAACTTGGCATTGATTTTCACTCGATTACTCTTAATATGGTGTAGGATCTCTTGATTAAGCCGATCTTCATTCCACTCACCAAACAAGCCCTTATGTCAGTTGCAGAAGCACCCTCTGAAATTCGAGTATTCTACAATTCTGTCCCTAAATCTTTTGAAATTTTCATTGTGGTCTCTGGATTTTCTAGATTCAACAAGTCCGTCCCTGAAATTTGTGTTCCAAACTCATCAATTTGGAACTTATTCTTCTGTATTTTTCTCCTTCTTTATCCATCTTTGCTCCTTATTCTCCTCAAAAGACACTTTTTTGGCATAAAACTTTGCTTTGGTTTGGAAAGTAAATTACGGCTCCGGTGTGTTTCCCTTTGAGCAAAAATGTCCCTACAGAATCTAACACCTTGGACATGGCTTCTTATCCTTGGATTGTCGTGATAATTTAGAGAATTTTATTGTTTACTTATAGTTAAAATAAAAATCCTTCTATAATAAATTAAAAAGAGCAAACCTCTCTAAAGATTATAAACCAACAGAGTTGTTCTCCTACCCACGGTGGGAAGTCTTATAATACCCATTCGGAGAGAACTCAATGTTGTGTTCTCATATTTGGAGAGAATCCAACGTTGGGTTCTCCTGCCACATCAATAGGTGGACAGTTTTATTCTGCTCACCGTGAATAGGAGAACATTTCCATATAAACCAAACCCACGTAAACATAAAAGAAAAAAATGGTGACATGGTTGATATTTATAACTTAACGACCAGAATGATCAATTTTTGGTCACGTGTAACTCGCTTTTAATACTTGATTGTACTTTGTCTGACATAGTTAAACATTCTATAGAGGTTTCACAACAAATATCAAGAGTAGTAATTTCTCTTATAGGTCAAGGAATTTTCAACCAGACCCAAACTTGGGAATTCGGTGGAGCCCGTTTGGCTAGAAATGTTATAGCTTTCAGAGCAGCTTGTCCTTGATGTTCTAGAGGTAATTTAGGAGAGATTGTCCTTGACGGGAGGAACCAACAATCGAAAAATATTCAATACAATATTTAGTCACAGCGCAAACAATTTCCCTTCAGCACAAGTAACAATAAACTCAAATCAACGCGAGTTTACAAGATTTGGCGAAATGCCTATGCCCACATGTTGATTCCGAAATCTTCAACCATATCGACAATGAGAGTTCTTGTGAAGAAAAATGATGTTGATATTCATTTTCATATAATTATTTTTGTATTAAATTGTTGGCTTTTTAAAATTATGTAGGGTTAACATATCGATTTTTTTACATGATAACGTTCATATTTAAGTTGAAGTTTGACCTTGGGTCACTCACTCTTTTGTTTAAGCTAGTGAATTGCACATGCGATGCATGTTATGTTTCTGTAATTAGGATTTTAATAGCGTAGCTATAATTTTGTTGTAATGTAGAAGTTCATGTGTTCACTAATTGTCTTTAAAATTCTTTCTATCAATCAAAAATTTCATCAAATGAAGTACATATACAAGCATTATAAGAAACGGACTTTCCCCTAAAATATCCATCCAAAGATGAAAGACCTCCATATAAGAGGGGATAGCTATTAGAAGCAAAATAAAATATAGAAAAGAAAGAAGCTTTTGATATTCCAACTAAAATTCCCAAGCCCCTAAAAGTTCTATCGTTCCTCTTCTGTCATAGAGCTTTCCATAGTAAGAAAACCTCTCTATAGACAGCACGTAGAGTTACCAATGCCTATCTGTGTGCAACTCTTGCTTAGGTCAGACCTAAATTTTCAAGAACACAAGTTGTCACACCTTCATCTTCGCAAACGAATTAACATCTAATTACAAACTTTTACTGAATTTAGTGAGTCCTTTCCAGGCTAAAAGTAAATTTAAATGACAAGCATATTTAGAACTTGTAAAGGCACAATTTCAACTAGGATGGAGAAAGAGAAGAGGTAAATGCACAAAAACTCCAACATAAAGCTATATGCAAAGCAATCACTTTTCAATGTTGGGCATTTGAGGCATTACAACAAATCCAATGCTTAGATAGCAAGCAATTTCCAAGAATGATTAGACAATTCATGAAATATTGAAGGTGTTGAGGCTCGAACTCTTGATATGTGATGTGCTCCCGAAATTTGGCCAAAGTTGTATTCTACTAGAACACGTTTTTATGAGTTGGAACGTTTTTTATAAGATTGCGACACATGTCCATATCCTGGCCCTTGATCTTTGGTATTATTGATGGAGAGATATATATACATGCACAATACCATTTCTAGGGCCGATTCATCTTTTGACTTCTGAGTATTTTTTAAGAGAAAGTTTCTTCCATTTTCTTCTTACGTTAGGGTTTGATTTGTGGTTTTTATCACTCTTGATAAACCATATGAAACTGAGATCAGTGTACTTTTAGCATCTGAATCTGTATATTCCTGACTTCTGAGTGATTACTATAAGAATAAGAGGTTTCTTATAGTTGTAGTTTTGAGAAGGTGAGTTGAAGTTTCTTGAATGATTCTTTGTATATCTGCAGTTATTGTTGAAGAGATAAATATCTTGTACTTCTCTCTTGTGTTGGAAGAAACGATATGTAACTTTTGTTGCTATTTTTGGGCTATATAGTGCAACCGAGCGAATATTCAACTTATTGAATGCTCAAAGGGGATATAAGTGTTAGAAGTAGTCGTCGAACCTTCGGAGCTTAGGCTGAAATAAATCTCGTGTTCAATCTTTTATTTTCTGCAATTTTACTTTCTGATCGATTGTGTTTTTGGAATCTTGTTTTTAATATCGTGTTATCTTGGTCTTTTCAGAAGGCTTGTTTGTCAATGATTTTTTTAAAGTTATTTTTATCCAAAACTGAATTCAATCATCCATTCTATGGATTTACAATTTTTTTCAAAAAAAAAATAAAATTATTTTCCCTTTTAAATCCTTGCCAAATAAGCTTTAGAAGCCAGTGGATGAAACATATAAAAATTAGTTAGAATAATAGAAACCAAAAATAGTAAAAACTAGACAAATAGTTAAATAGAGACAAAAATAGTATTATTCATGAAACATTAAAAAACTGTTTATGCAACTTTATGGGATGAAAAGAGATAAAATTGCAATTGCATAAATATTAAAATAGTAAAATTTTCATCTACATATAAGTGAGTGGCGAGAGGTCTACGAAGCAGCGATGTTAGACACTGTGAAGTTTCAGTAGGGTTTTGTACTCCATGTTAGATCATTAAAATGTTAATTTTCTTACATTCATGTGTAAGATTTAATTTACACTTATTTTTCTTTTGAGCTGCAAACTTATTATCCACATACTTGTGTAGTATGTACTTATTGTTGAGTTTGCTGAAACAGTGACATCCCATTTATTTGATTTGTCTTAGGAGGCCTATAACACAAGTGTTTCTAACCATAGGCAAAATCTAAAAGAAACGGTATCATATGGGTAAAAAAACCAAAGACGAGTCTTATTTTTGATATGTAGACGTGTTACCCAAATACCTTTATGGAGAGTGGTAAGCCATTCAAAGGATCTAACCCACCAAAAACACTACAATTAGTGACTTAAAAGTCCAAAATTTGAAGTCGAGTTTACAAAAGGTGTTAAAAGTTAGAGAATAAGAGCATCTTCAATGGTAGTGTAAAATTAAATATAAATTGGATGTAGAAAAAGAAAAAAATATCCTTTTTTACAATTTCTGCGGAAAAATACAATTTACATTTCTTTTACATCTCTCCATTGGAGAGATTTTTTACCACTTTGTATATTTTATGGAATAATGTTGCTTGAACAAGCTTTGGAGACACGGATGTTGACTGTCAACGCAGTACCTGTGTGGCTAATTTTTTTTTCAATCTGTCCAATGTTGTATCACGTGTCACTCTATTTTTAACCACGGTTACTGAACATGTCTATGTAGCATGATTGTATTTTGAATAATTCACAGAAACCGTACAAGTGACCAGGGGCGGACCCACATGGGGTCATGTGGGGTCAAATGACCCCACAAAAAAAAAAAAATTTTTTTTTTTTTGAGTTTTCCTGTGAGTTTTTTTTTTTTTTTTTTTT
>CAIGRT010103113.1:0-22055 GCA_903798405.1 Fraxinus platypoda | reverse complement strand
CTACAGTAAGATTCTCCACCACACATTCACCCAATAAAATATTCTACACACAAACCAATAAAGTTACTTTAAATTTCAACCACACATTCTCCAAAAAATATTATTCATTACTCTATTTTTCTCTCAATAATGGGAGACAAACACACCCTTAAATGAATCTACCATTTAATTGTCACATAGATTGATGTTTAACATCAATGATGATAAATAGTATTACTCTTAGAGCCTGTTTGAGCCCCTTTTGATGAAAATGCATTTTGAAATAATATTTTGATGGAGAATGTGCGGTTAAAAAATAAAAAAAGTTTAAAATTTGCATGTAATATTATTTTATTAAAAAATATTTGATTAAAAATAAAAGAAAAATATTTTGCCCATATTTGGTAGAGATTAAAATCAAATTTTTAATAAATTTTGATAAAAGTTGATGAAATGTATGGTTAAAATTAATTGTTGATTTTGACTTGAGATTTTAATTAAATTTTAATCCAAACCAAACTCGTGCTTTGTAAATGCGGGGACTAAAGCCATGTTTGATGCATATTCTTAAGGAAAGAATGTATTTTAAATAGTGATGTGATGGAAAATATGTGATTAAAAAAGAAAGAAATTTTTTGAATTTACATGTAATATTACTTTATTGAAAATTGTGTGGTTAAAAATGAGTATTGAAAGAATGCATTTTTTTAAGAACATCAAACCGGGCCTAATAATTCGCTCATGACTGTACACTAGCTAATAAGCAGTAGGCGGGAAAAATTCTGAAAAAGAAAACTAGAGTCCAGAAGGCAGAAGAAGAGGGAGAAGCGGAAAAACCCCATTCGATCTCCGACCTACTCTCGGCGGCCAGCGGCGGCGCCTACGGAATCCTTAGCCTCGGACCGCCGTCCCCCACCACCCACACCTACAAACACTGCTGACCCATGGCAATACCTCTCCACCCCGGTCCCTGGCCGCGACTCCGACGCCAGTTTCTGCAGCAGCCGCCCCTCAAACGCCTCCATCGGTCGCCCGTCAACCGTATTCCCCAACACCTCCGACAAATCTTATCAGCTTGCTTCTATCAGAACCATCAATGCATATCTTGCCTCTCTCTCCCTCCCCTTCTCTCTCAAACCCCCTCTTCCCTCAGCCAAAGACATCACTGAAACCCTCAAATTCCTCCTCCATCGCCTTGGCTTCTCAGCGCAGAAATTAGATGAAGACCTTGTCCTGAAAGTCTTGAAAGTCCTGAAATGTCCCTTGAAATTAAACAAATCTGCACTCAAAGCCCCGGGTACCCCTCATGCCTGGCCTAATTTGCTTGCTGTCATTCTCTGGGCTGTTCAGATAGTCAAGTACAAAGATCATTTGTTGAACTCCCCATCGAATTTTCAGGATAATAGCATGTTCAAGTACACGGCAAACAGTTACTTGAGTTATATTAGGGGGGATGATCAGGCAGTGGATGCTTTGGACGAAGAGTTTATGAGAGAATTGAATGAGGAAAGGGATAAAATAGAGGAGAATGTGAAGGCTGTTGAAGGAAATGTGAATGAATTGGAGGTAAAACTGGAGAGTTTGAAGAAGGGACCGAGCCAGAAGGAGGTATTGGAGCAGGAGAAGGCTTTATTGGAGAAGGACGTGACTAAGTTCCATATGATTATTGAGCAGTTGGATGGGCATATGCTGGAGGTGCAAAAGAAAATTGAAGAGAAGGAGAAGGAATTGGAGGTAAAGGTGGCTGAGAGGAAAAGGATCTGCGACGAGAACGAGGAGTTGAAGAGAACTATTGAGGAACAGGGTATTAATGCAAGGGATGCAGAGAGGATGAAGAGAGAATTGCAGGCTGTGGAGAGGGAAATAGAGGACTCAGAGGCTTCAAGGAATGGTTGGGAGGAGAAGATTTGGGAGCTTGATTCTGGGATCGGGCATAAATTCAAGGAGCTCGAGTGGTTAACAATTGAGTGCAACCAATCTATCCGGAGGTTTTTCCCTGTTTCCCTTGCTTTGTTGTTGGTTTTTAATTTGAATTTAAACAAATTATCATTGGATTTTTTTTTTCTTTTTTTTTTAGTTATGATTTGTGTTTAGAGTTGTGGTTTTAGATAAGAGAAATTATCCTTAGCATACAGCTTCTGTTAATGATTTAGGTGCGGGGAATTTAGCTGATCATGTTGTAAACTGCAATATGATAGTAATCTACTTTTGAGAAAGTGCCATCAGTTTTATCTCAGCAGTGTCGGATATTAACAATCCACTTAAACATGTGGTGAATTTCTGTAATGTGATTGTATTTTTTTTCTTTATCTTCTTTTCCATTATCTGTATTCACTGCTTCACTGCATTATCGATAGGCATCTTTACTAAGGAACTTTTTGATAACTTTGTTACATGTGTTGAAAAGTGTCAAAGATAATACTTCTATTGCATCTTCCCTCTTTTTCCTTGGTTACTTTTAGCCCTGAGATGAAAATTGGCTAGATGATTCAATATCAAGAAGTATTGTTTAATTGTCTTTATTTGGTTCCTTTAGATTCTATGGATTGTGTCAGAATATGTTATGCAGTTACGAATGCAAATCAAGCCTTAGTTCCACGGCCCTGCTCCCCCTCCCGGAAAAAACCGAAAGGAACAAAAAGTCATTTTATTCCTTATTTTATCACAGGGAACTAACATACTCAGTCACTGATTTTTAAAGACGTCTTTATAGTCTTCTTTCTCTTGAAACTTGATGCAAACTTATCCATTAGGTTCAAGCAGAGGACTTTCTTTGTTATTTCGTGATCGAACTGAATATATCATAATAATGTTTTAATTATTACAATTTACTTTTTGTGAAGTTGAAGAGAAAGGGATAGGAAATCGACTCTTCTTCATTGTTTTGATCATTTTATTGATAGAAATATTGTAGACACAGGCATAACTTTCTGCACTGACCGCACACCACATTCCATTATTGTTGAATAACTAGATAAAACTAAATTAAGATCTTCATAGAAGGTGAATTACCAATACTTTGTTTTCCATGTCTTGGTTATTTTGCCCTCTAATGAGATGTAATTTTCAGTGCACATTTGCTTCACCAACTATAAAATTTATAATTCACCCTTCCTATGCTGGAATATTTAGCCCTTATTTGTCACACACTCTTTAAAAATACATTCTTACGAAACTCAATTTCAATCACACATTCTTCAATAAAATAATATTTTCCATCACTTCAGTTTTTTTCCTTACTTTTTAACCACATGTTTCCCATCATATCACTATTTAAAATACATTCTTTCCTCAATAATATTCATCAAACACACCCTTACTCTATGTTGGTTTCTAGGTTGAAGCTTGGAATTGGATTTCAATATCAGTTGAATGCCAAGGGGTCCACACCTGGTGAAGTACTGGGATTAGATTACAAATCAATACTTAAGCCTGCACTTTCCTCATTTGCTGAAGACATAAAAAAAAGTTCAGTAGAGAAATTGGAAGAATTGATATCTCTTCGGCAACAGTCCGGAGAGAATGCTGCTAAGATTGAGGAGAAAAGAAGTCGTATCTCTGCCCTTCAATCCTACATTGATGAAGTAAGTTCTCTCAAGCATTAGATATTTGCAAATGCCTCTTGTTCATCCACACCTTAATTCATTAAAAATCACAAGTCATGAAATGATCACCCACCTGCATGCTGCATTAAACTTACCAGATCACATTACATCCTCAATTAAAAGGTTGTCCAATATGAAATTAAGTGTGTATTGGAAGAATCTAAAAAGTTGATGTGCCCCACTATCCTTTACCACATAGTGGCATGGAGATAATTGTGCATTTTGGCTCAAATATAAAAGGAAATGCCTGGCCCTCCTGCATTCTGGCCATGAAACTCAGCCGATCAAGCCTCATCGACGAATTCTCCTTTTCCACTTTGCAAAATCCAATAGGGCCAATTCTTTTGAATTACACCATTCTATGTGATTTTAGGTCAACCTCTTCCTCTAGGTTTACTATTAATACTAGTCGCTTCACTTTTCCTTAATAGTCATCTAACTTTGAATTGAATACACTAAAAAAATTTCCAATTTAAAACACATGCCTGTCATGTGGTCATCCCAAAAAAGATGTGGGAGAAAGGTGAACATTTTCTCGTGTTCCTTAATTGCTATTTTTTATTCTAGAGTATTGCTTTTTTCTTGGCATTTGTCATAACTTTTATCCAACTTGATACTTTAGTTAAATTCTTTGATTAGTGTCTTTTAAGAAAAAGGAAGTGCGCTAAAGTAAAACTAAGAGAGGGTTTAATTGTAATCTCCTTAAAATGAAAAGGAGTCCATGCACCAAGTGGATACTAGTTGTGAATGTTTGGTTAAATTTAAAGTTTGACTGAAAATTATAAGTGACTTGTAATGTTTCCCAAACATACGCTAAGGACTTCTAAAGATTCTGTTTACTACAATAAATGCTGTTGTTTCTAGTATTATTACATATAACCTAGCAGCAAATCTAGATTGCCTAGTATTTATCCTTAGATATGATGATGGAGGCCTCACAAAGAGGATTGCATCGATGTGGTTTCTGCTAACTTATCACCGATAGCTCAAACTGTCTAATATGTATGTTTAGAGGCATACTTATTTTCAGTCCTCACCGTCTATTGGTTTTTTTGGGTCTTGGATTTTACCATTTATTGTCAGAAGCATTGATGGTCATAAATGAAATGGTTGGCCTAGTCTTGAAGTGAACAACATGTACGACTTAGATTTCTGGTTTGTCTATTTTGTTGTTTTAGACTTTTAGGTGCACATGAACCTTTGTAACCATGGTTTTCAAACCCGACCAGGCCATACCACGAGGTAATTGGGTCAGTGGTTAAACCAACGGCTTATTGTTCACTGCAAATTCATATAAAAATAATTGAAAAAATATATATATAACAAGTAATATGACTCTATGGTTCAAAAATTAAAGCGCAGCAAATTCTAAAAATACACTACTTACAATTATCTAAATTATATAAATTAATATCTTTCGTTTTCTTTTAGATGAATTAGGTTTTAAATAATTTATGCTTGACTATAATATGTAATCAAGAAAATAAAATACCTAGTAGATAAGTTTTATATAGAAGTTTAGTTATTGTTTAACACTAAAGCCTGAATAACCTTAGTGGTAAAAGACTCCCTCTTTATGGTGGAGGTCTCAGTTTCAATCCTTGAATTTCTAGTGATAGCCTTGATTTTTTTTCTAAGAATCTGGCTCAATGTGTGTTTTAAGCTCTTCCAATTTTATTTGGTTTGATAGGTTTTTTTGGGGGGTTTCACTGATTTGACTGTAGACCAGTCCATGAACACCATGGGATCGGTCTAGGGGCCAGTTTTCAGATCGAACGAGCTGGTGCCTGTCTTGTCTGGTCTGGTATTTAACTCTATGTTTGTAATGGCCTAGAAGTTGCAATTAGTTCTAGTTTGGCATGACTTTTGCTTTAGCTTCATGTAGAAGAGTTTCCCGAAGAAGTCACCTTCATTTTATTTGGAAACTAAAAGCTTTTCTAATTAGAAGAAGCACCTTCATAAAATTAGTCAAACAGATCAAACAGGCCTAAAGCTTACACGTGAAGCTTTGGGCATTATTGTTGGTCGTGCAAGCAAAGAAAGCCAGACTATATTGTTACCAGCTAATTCAATTATAGTATATTGGAACTTCGGGTCTGTTTTGCTTTTCCTTTTTTCGTGACTCAGCAGCTTCCTAAAGCTTACACGTGAAGCTTTGTTATTGTTATTAAGTACTTGTTTGATAAAACTAAACTTTCAACGGTTGAACTTCAATTTTTTCCACACATTTTTTGGGACTCACAACTTTTATTGACTTTTTAAACACATTATATCAACTTTTATCAAAATCTGTTATGAAGTTTATCAAAAGCTTTATCAAACAATCCCTAGTTCCTTTGGCAGTTCTATTAAATTTATGCATGTGTGTTTAACATTTGAAAAGAGAATTTGTGTGAGAAAAGAAGAAAGAACTTCTAGGTTTTGTGCAATCCTTTAGCTGCACAATTCAATGACCTCCACTCCAGTGTTCAAGAGTAATCTGTTTAGTTTTACGACAGTAAGGAACTAGGCTTTGCCTATTTTTATGCCAAAACAGAAAGTGATGAACATTCGAGCAGATTCATGGTAGTCTGTGTACAGGAGACTATTGTACTGTTGAGCTTTAAACAATTTAATTTCTACTGTTGCCTCACAGGAGAATTGCTTAAAGACATCTTAGGGAGGAACTGATATTTAAAAATACCCACTATAATGCGTTGACGATCAATTTGTAGGTTGGAGCTCACATTAATTTAACAAGGAAGGAATCACAGGAATACACTTCAAGATGTGCGGCAGAAGCTAGAAAAATTGTGGAGGAAGTTGAAACAGAGGCTCAGAACATGGATGTTGTTGAAAATGAAGCATCAGAATTTTTGAAGGTAAGCCCATTGCTTGTTCATACTTGTACATCAACCACTAAATCAGTCACTTCATATAATTACTAATGATAAGTCTAAGTGAGAAGAGTGTTTATACTGCTTTCCATAAGAAGTTGTCCATAAATAAGTACTGGATTTCCTTTTATGCTTTTGAATTTTCCATCAAGTGACCTCATCTTTATGCTATGCTCGTTATTTGATATGGTCTGGTGAAGACATCAAGGGCAAAGTTGCAGGAAACCATTGTGCAAATTGAGGGGGAAGTTCAAACGTGTGCTCAGGAACTCTTTGGTCTGATCGATTCAGTTTCAACGTATAAAGAGTACATGGGATCAAAAATCGCAGAGATGAAGAACGATCTTCTACAGACAGCTGGTTCTGTGGCTGATATTTATAAAGGATATCGTCCATTGCAAACATATATAGCTCCAGATTCAGGCAAACTGACATTACGCTTCATCGATATGCAGGTACATCATGATAAAGAAAAATAAAAATGTGACAGGTTAAATATGCACTTCCAGAGAGATTGTAGCAACTTCTTGTAGTGTGTACTTTGCTACAGCAGTGAAGCAACCTTTTCGGATGATATGCTTTTCAGCAGATTTCCATCTCTTGTTTTATGGCTGTGGCTTAAGAATCTTGTTTCACGATATTTAGATGCTTTCGTGTGAGACCTTTCGTGTGTTTTTATTAATATTTTTTTTATGAAGATTTGCATACCTTTGTATATTGCAATAAAATTCACGAGCTGCCAAATATCAGCAAAAAACTGTCTCGTGACAATCTCATTTGCAACATTGGTAACATTTGGTATATTGGACTACATATGACACTGATAATTTTTTTTTTTTTTTTGCTAGAATTTAGGTCATCCCGTCACCATTGCCTTCAGCACTACGAACTGATGTCATTTGCTAGAATTTAGCTCATCCTCAATGGGCAAAATCAAGTGCTAAAACATATTAAATGCTCGATTTTGCATTGAATGAAGACAACAGTTCATATTTTAATAAAACCTAATAGATTCGAAGCACGTTCTTGTATGTAAACACTATACACCACATTGAAAAGGGAAATGCCTACATTTTGTGTTGGGTAGTCATTGGACTCGCGAAGGCAGGTCGAAAACTGAGGGAAATAGAGGATTGTTCGTCACCTTTTTGTAGTAATCTCACTCCGATTTGAAATGGTGACAAATTTGTTGGATAAATTGGTGTGTAAATTATATTCCGTTAACAAAAACACATGCATGCAAATATAGATAAAGTAAATTGATTTACTCAAACATAGAAAATGTAAATTCGAAAGAGATAAAATGAAGTGATGCATACGAATGTAAATTGATTTCGCCCCCTACACTGATACTAACATGATTAAGTGAACGTTCGTCTATCAAATACAACGCTTTTTCCAAAATTAATATAACACGATATTAATTTTGTTGGACGAACTAACGTTTGATTGTTCTCTTCTAGAATGAAGAATATTGAATACGAAACTCAAAAATAATATGGAATTTTTTTGATAGAATTTGAAGAGAGGAAGAATTAGAAATCAATTATTTGCAGTGAAGAAAACAAAATTAGAAGATTCTTATTTATATATTTTCATGTGTCACTTCTTAACAATTGCATCTTTTGGCAAAATTAATTACAACCATTAGATCACATCTTTTTAAGATTAATGGTTTATATTGTATCTTATCAAAATGTCGTGACTTTTCGTTATGCACCTTTTGCACTTGAAGAGTCGTATCCAATTGACGCACATATTGGAAACTTTTTCAATTCATGCATTTTATTATTCATATACCCATGAATTCCAACAATCCTCCACATGAATGGAAGAAGTCGACTCAGAACAAGGAAAATGACGAAGAGTACAAATGAAATATAATACATCAAGATCGATAGCTTTCGTTTTAAACATTCCCTAGTAAGAATCTATTGGACATACTTGGCTAATCAGTGAACGCAACATTTTGAATTGTCGGCCGTTATTGTACGCCTAGACAATAGCTCGAACACATTATCTATCATATCAAACTTTGATTCTCTATTGTGTTTTTTATTTCGGTCATAAACCTTCTTGATTCTGCAAGTGCGCTAGAGAGAATTCGTCTAAGTGATTTTTTTATAGAAATAGCCAAACTAACATAGGGGAACCCCAATTTCTTTCTTCGGAGCCATTTCTTTTCCCCCCATTTCCGTGAGAGATCCGATCTCAGTTGTTTTCAACTCTATCTCTTTCTCAATAGGTAGGATTTAACTCTTACAATTACTTATTCGTTGAGAAAATACTCTACTAACTGACTTCACTTTTGAGCGTACCCACCTTTTTTGAGGACCTATCCCCCAACCTAGAGTAGCTAGATGGGGAAGTAAAATTAAGCCTTGTTCGACCTTTTTCGAATAAGCTAATTCGGTGATATTCTATAAAGAGTGCCCTACAATACTTTACTTGTATTATCTACAAGATATAGTCATAATTAAAAATAGCTTATGCTGACCAATCTTTTATATGCAACACTTATTTGCATTATAGAAATGGGGAGTTACAACTCCGAAGTGCTTTTCATTGAGTCAATAATAACTAGTTTTCATATCAAACCTAGTCCATGGAATCTCAAATCGCCATATTAGGTTTTCATTAAGCTAACCTATTAGTTTAGGCTTTACATCTATTTCCCTTGATGCGCACGTTATTCACTCTAGATAACTCATTTGTAAATGGATCAAATATGTTATTTTTGATAAAATAATTAGTATTTTTCATTTGAGAGTAATTGTCGAATAGTATTATGTTGATGATGTATAAGTCGAAACTTAACATTATACACGTCATTCTGTGCCATATGATTGTAGTTAGCTATCTCAATTAAATCATTTAACAAGCACATGTGTTACCAATTAGAAAATATTTCCAAAATCTTCAAAGACATCATACTTCCTTCTAAATTTATTGAAAACTCTAATTTCTTTCAATTATCATCGTATTGAGGATTTTCACAAAATAACTACATTGTTAATAGTAAAACATATTTACTGTTAAATTTTGAATCCTTGCATTGGATATCTAATTCTCAACATTGTATGCGTTTTAAGTTTAATAAGGTATTAACTACAGTGCAATTTATCATTTCAAATATTTTCGAATATCTCCCTATTATAATTTGAAGAACCCCCCCCCCCCCCCAAACAATCGTAGAGTGCATTGAACTTAAATTGAGAATGCTATGCAAACAACCGTGGTCCGTCATACTTCTGGATATGACTTAGCTTAACAAAATGATATTCGTCTAACTATATATAAAGTTTGATATGTTTATTTACTAAATAAATAATATTTCACCTTTAGTCAACAGATAAATGGCTAGGAATGTCCATATCTTATGAAAGTCCATGTACTTTCATATTTATGACAGTCCGTACTTACAACTTCTGATTTAGGGTCTGCTATATTTTATACAACATTCTTGTATATAAAAAGGCTTTCAAATTTGGATAATTCTAGTTGTACATAAAAAATGCTACATCAATGTCTACATCCCCTCACATGGAGGGGCCCACTCGAATAAAATATTCGAGTGGGCCCCTTACCCATGTGAGGGGGGTGTACACCGTGATGTACACCCCGATGTACCGCTAGCACTTCCCTTCAAATTTTCCACATTTCCACGTAAGGTAATTTTAAGAATACGAATTTGGTATAATAATATCATTCTATAACAAAATAATAACAAATATGCTATTATATTAAAAAATTGCAAATTGACCTCTTCATTAATCAGGGTATTCGCGATCCACATAACTTATGAATAATCATAATTTAACGTGTACAACAAGCATAGCCAATAGATATACTGTATTCAATTAATACTTTTTTATAGTAGGAACAAAATATAGATACACAAAAACATGTAAACAAAATATAAATATATAACGAGATTCGTCTTAAAATTGTTGGATAAATTGGTGCATTTCGTTATCGAAAATACGTGCATGCAAATACGGATAGAGTAATGATTTACTGAAATTATGGTACGTGCATAATAATGAGCAAGTCATGACTTCCTCAAACGTAAAAAATACAGAAATTCGAAGGAGATAAAATGAAATGAGGCATGCAAATGCAAATTTTCTTAAGTTGGATTTTGCCCCGTTGCATTGGTGCTAATATAATCAAATGGATGTCCTTCTCTCAAGATATAACACTTCTTCCAAAATTAATATGGTATAATATTAATTTTGCCGTACGAATCAACTCTTGAATGTACTCTTCTAGAATGGACATACTTTGAAAAAAAGAAAGAACTAGCAATCACTTATTTGGAATTGATTTGTAGTGAAAAAATAGAAATTGGAGGGTTTTATTTATAGATTTTCACGTGTCACTTCCTAACGGTCACATCTTTTAACAAAATTAATTCGAACAATTAGATCACATCTTTTCAAGATTGATGGTTCATATCGCATCTTATCAAAATGTCATGACTTTTCGTTATACACTTGAAGAGTCGCATTTAATCGACACATCTATTGAAAACTTTTTCAATTCACACATTTTAATCTTTATATACCCACAAATTCCAACAGAATTTCCCTTCAAGAATCTAATAGAGAATTTATTACTATTGGAGGAAAATCTGTCTTTGCTACAATCTTCATGGTCTATGGGATGGATTGTAGCAGACTCAAACCCACCAAAAATGAGGTGTCAAACCTAGAAGATAAGGAGAGAAGTAGTGAAGCTACAAGGAAGACAAATCTTTGTAAGGCCAAAATCGCAGCCATAAGGAGGCAGAGGTGGCTGATTTGATTACTCCTTTTCATGCTCGTAGTTCAGCTCTCTTTTTCGATCTCATTAATTACATTTAGTATATCCTATTTGTCACCCTACGATTCTTGGATTCTGATTGCAATTTCATGCCAAAATAGAGAAGAACCTACAAATTAACATGATTTTCGCAAAGATATTGAAGTCTTTATCTTTGTGCACGATCAATGGTTGCACTTTCATCATCCTTGTACAAGCGAAAATGTTCATTTTGCATCATCCTTTTAACATGCACATAACTAGTCGCGAGGACATTGCGTAGTGTGGTGGCATTGGTTGAGTTGAGGTGGATTGGGTGGGATGGGGAACGAATGTTTTTATTTTTAAATCTTTTTTTTATTGTGTTTTTTTTGTTTCTTACTTTTTGACGTAGTTATTAAAATTAGATCTGGATGACCGGTTCGGATCGAGAACCGTCGAACCAGATGGTGGTCTGGTCTGAGTTCATTAATTGGACAAACAAGCAAATGAACTGGTTAAGAACCGACGATTCGGACGGATTTAAGAGTAACTTGAACCGGTTCAAGGTGATTAACCAAGTACAATATAATTTCTTTTTTCTATTTGCATAGGGAGTGATTTGAACCTTGACATTCATGTTGGAGTTTTGGGTCCTCGGCCATTTTAGAAACTAATGAGTCTTTACACAACCATGTGAGCCAAATTTATATATTAAGATTTAGAGAAATTGTTATCAAAGTGTAAAGTAAGATATATTTTGTATTTGCAATGGCAATGATAAGAACCTTGGCTTCCAATGCTATATTTCACTTCCTTGACCATTTGGGAAACTTGTGAACTTTGGTCATGTAATAGGAGCCAAACATATATATTTAGCTATAGCAAAATAATTTTCTTTTTAGTTCAAAAATATATTTTAATTAAAATTACGATATAACAATAACCCACCGGTTCAACCATCAAGTCACTGGTTGAACAACTGACCTGATGATTTTTTTGGGTTGACTATCGGGTTGTGTTTAATAAATATTCATTTTGATTTCTACTTTTAAATTATTTAATTGAACTCTTGTTGTACAGGTTGACAACATGTTGAAAGTCCTAGTTTCACCACAAACGGTGCAAATAGGAGCCACAATGTCAACCCAAATATATTAGGTCCTGAATGCGCAATGATCCCAAAAGGTAGGGGCCATTTGCATCAATTAGCCATTAATAGTTCATAAAATAAAACGATCTTCCAATTTTTTCACACTCATAAAACTTAAAACTCCTTATTTAATGGGCTATAAATGTAAAGAAAACACATAATAATGGTAAACATAAATTACACCACCAAATTTACAAGGCCATTTTCGAAAATCTTCCCCTCGAGATATAGGTATCTTTTGGGGAAAAAATAATTGTATTTTCAAGAGTGATATAATCATTAATTTCTTAAATCACGGTGTGAACTCAATTACTAAAAAATAATTAGGGCGTGTTCGGTAGAGATTAAAATCAGATTAAAATTGAAAAATTAGCCGTTATTGTTGACTTTTATTAGACGGGTGGAACCCAATAACGATTATATTTTCAATTTTAATTGAATTTTAAGCACGACCAAACACGCCCTTAGTTTCATTAGCTAACATTTTCTCTTTAAATCTATAATGTTTGATGTAGCAAATTAAGTCGTACATGACATTATAAAATAAGAAAAAAAGATTGGAGTTTTTTTTTTTTTTTTTAAAAATGCGTTTATTCTAAAATCATTTTTGCTCACAAATTCTCTTATAAAACAATATTACATGTAAATTTTTAAAATTGCTCTTGATTTTGTAACATCACATTCTTTAAAAAATCATTATTTTAAAATATGTTTTTCTTCAAAATCTTATTTTAATAGAATCCAAGCAGGGTCTTACTAAGCGGTCACGAAAGGACCTAGTCTCATGTTTTGTATGGACTATGTTGGTCTCCACCAAATAAAGTAAGTTAAATCGAGTTTCTAACTTATCCATATTGAACGACTTAAAAAAACAATTTAACCCTAGACAATAAGACCAAAGTCAAACTAACCAAATTTCAAAGTCATTGTCACAATTCAAGTTTATAGCCAAGGTTCAAAGCCATGCTAGAAGTGTCAATAGAATTTTCAAGAAATAACAACGTAATAATTAAACCTTATTATAGGTGGGTAGTATAAAATTAGTGAATTATAGAACTAAAATACTAAAGTAGACAAATTTTCTTCACAAAACGCACACATATAAACCTAAATTTCTTCAAAAAATTCACATATACATAAAAAAATCTCCCTTCTACATACAGAAAGATAAAATCTCTCCACGAAGTGCACAAAGAGGCCTAAAATTGAGAATATAGCTTTTTTTTTGGTGGAAAATTTACACAGATTTTGAAACAACGACAGTTAAATCGGCGACTAAAGGAACTAGGGTTTTTTTGGTTATCCAGAAGATTTTCAGGGTATATCTATTTCGTTATTATTGACTTGAGGATTGAGGGCCAGTCCATTAATTGATATTTGATATATACGGACCGTTTCCTTTTATTTTCTGAGAATTTTCCGCTACTAAGGGTTCAAATCTTAGGATTTTTTCTGAGATTTTGGGATACTTTCGTTATCGTTGGTTAGTTTGGGAGTCTAGGTTTTGATTTTCTCCCTGCTTTCCATCTGGGATTAGTTTTGTTGAAAAGTACTCTGTTTTGGGATATTTACTGCACGGATTAGGATTGAATTTTAGTGGGCTGTTTATTGAATTTTCTGGTTACTGAGATACGTCATTCTTCTTCTGTGGTTTTCTTGAACATTAAGGCCTTGACAAGCCTTTGTTTATATGGCGTCTGGGCACTACAGAGATTAAAGAGTTTAGTTTTCAATCACTTGATTAGAATTTTCTTATTGACATGACATCCTAAATTGTATAGGCAGAGAATTCAGATTCTTTCATTGTAACTCTTGTTCTTTGGAGGAATTGTTGGGATTTTTGTGAATTTTGTTGATGTGCTACCGGCTAGTGAGTTGTTAGTAGCACAGTAAGGGCTTTGGCTTTGAAAATGCGGGATTAATATATAGGAAATTTTGAAAATATTATGCATTTTGGATTGACTTTGTCTAAATCACATTCTATTTTGTTGGGGGTGGGTAGGAGGTGCTGCATTTATCAATCATCTGCACGTGCCACTGGATACGTGGTCATTAATTTGAGGAAGACAAGTCAGTTTTTTTTTTCCGTTTATTCCTTTATATGATAATGTTTGGTGCTAGTTATGGAAAGAAGTGAGCCTTCATTGGTTCCGGAATGGTTGAAAAATGGTGGAAGTCTGACTAGTGGCAGCATTACACATTCAGGTTATCTTTATCATAATTTTGAAGCAATATCTTTTATTTAGTATGTACTGCTTAATTGGCTTAATCTAGTTTCTAAATACATCTTTGTTTTGTCAGAGAGTCAAGCTACATCAAATCTTGCAAGAAATAAGTCATTTGTGCATAGTAATGGTCATGATTCAAGGCGATCATATGGTTCTGATAGAACCACTTCGTCATATTTCCACCGGAGTTCTAGTAGTAATGGTTCTGGTCGTTTGAGGTCTTACAGTAGTTTTGGTAGAAATCACCGGGATAGGGACAGGGAAAGGGACATATATGATTCTTGTGACAAAGCAAAGCCAGTTTTGGGGGACTATAGGCACCGAGATTTTTCAGATGTTTTTGGGAATGATTTGCTGAGAAAATTTGAGAGGGATGGGGTGAAGCGTTCACAGTCTATGATTTCTGGGAAACGTGGGGAGACATGGCCAAAGAAAGTTGTAACAGACTTGAGCAGTGCCAGCAGAAACGACAATGGCTTACTCACCGAGGGCAGTCCTGTTGGCAGTGCAAACAAAGCTGCTTTCGAGAGAGATTTTCCATCCTTGGGAGCAGAAGGAAGACCAGTCACTCCTGAGGTTGGAAGAGTCCCATCTCCTGTCTTGAGTACTGCCATTCAGAGCTTACCCATTGGCACCTCAACTGTGATAGGTGGCGAAAAGTGGACCTCAGCATTGGCAGAGGTTCCCTTGTTAGTTGGTAGTGATGGAATTGGCATTTCATCTTTGCAGCAATCCACTTCTTCAAATTCTTCCTCTGGCACTTTGGGGACAAGTTCTGGACTTAACATGGCTGAAACTGTGGCTCAGAGTTCTACTCATGCTCAGACTACTACTCAGGTAGTTTTCAATTCTCCCTATGTTTTCGGGGAATGAATCAGAAAGTTATTATACTTATATGATGTTTTATGTTCTGTTATAGTCATCAGCTGGAGCTTCAAGGCATGAAGAACTGGCGATTAAACAATCTAGGCAGCTAATTCCCATGACACCATCCATGCCGAAAACTCTGGTAAGAGCATTAAAACCTTTGCTTTAAAGTGCGTAATACTTAGTTAATCAGCTTTGATAGAAGAAGTTTGTTAATATAGAGAAAATTGCAGAAGTATAAAACAAGGAGTACTCGGCTACACGTAAACATAATGAAAGGAACGTATGAAATAAATGAATCTTTCTAAGCACATTGCAAATCTAGTAGAGCTAAAATGGCAAATATGCTCGAAGCTTTTACACATAAAGATGACAAAAAACACGACTTCATTCCATATTAATTAGCAGACAGTCATTTCATCTTCAAGTGAGAACTATATATTCTTTCAATCGGTGCCATCAGTATGGCTGTTAGACATCAGGTTCCTAGGATTCCTATTAACGGAATATGAAAGTAGAAAAATGGAAGCGTGCCTAAGATAAAAGAAGATTTGTAGATATACAGAGAGTTACAGAAGTAGAGGATGAGTGCTCTGGTACTTTTGAAACTACAGAACAAAGAAAATTATTAGTGAGATAACTCTTACTAGCGTGTTGCATATCCAATAAAGCTAAACCAGCACATGGCCTAAAAACTTTAGACCATAGTGATGACAAGAAAATCACTATGTTCCACAAGCAATGAAATTACTCTCTATTATGTCTAATCTAGAAATGACTTGCTTTCATCTAGTTAATAAAGAACTCTATAGATATTCGTCTTCTAAGTTGGGGAATATTTGTCCCCCCTACAAACTTTCAACCTGATTGTGAAAGGAAAAATAAAATTGTTTCAGTATTTACTGAATTAAGCATTTTTTTTACTTCTTTCCCCACTCTTTTGTGTATATTGAAACTTATTTGGTTTATTGTTGGTGACGTGTCAAGAGTCTCTCTGAATTGTTTGCCTTTAGGAGCATTTATGTCGATCCAGCATCTTTACTTTTACTTTTATCACCATCTTTTTTCATTTAAGCTCCAAATGATGATGATTTCTACTAATATGAATGGATGAATGAATGTGAGAATTACCAGCACGAGATTTTAAACATGCATAGTCAACTAGCGATAAAGGCCATCCCTAGGACTGACTCTTACTTATACAACTTACTGTCTCACAACTGTTTCTTTCTTATCTTCACCAGACTAGTGGTTCATTAGCCCTTTTAGGCTATCTTGGACAAGGTAACCATATAATGGTCAGTTGTCTGGTTCTCCTTGGAAACTATCTAACAAGTATCGTATCAATCGAATTCCAAAAGGCCCCTCAATAATTCCTCCATCGAACAAACCTATGTAAGAATCTGCTTTCTCTCCGTACAATTTATCTATACTGTCAAGTCAATACCAACTTCTGTAATCTCTGTGGTGCCCAAAGACAATGTTAACAAGGACTTTTTGAGGCTTTCATGATCAAGAAAACCAGAAGAAGAATGCCATATCTCAGTAACGAAAAAAATTTATAAACAGCCCACAAAATAATTATCCTAATCCGTGCAGGGAAAATCCCAAAACTTTCCGATTCTTTAAGAAGTAACTATCCCACATGAAAAGCAGGGAGGTAATCAAACCTAAGACCCTCAAACCAACCAACAATAACAAAAGAATTCCAAAAATTCCAGAAAATAAATGATTTGAACAGTGAATAGCACAGAAAATACCGGGAAATAAAGGAATGGTGTATATATTAAATGTACAATAGAATGGCCCCTCAATTTGCAGATTAATATAGCAGAAATGTATATCTTGAGAATCTTCTGTATAAGTGAAAACCATAGTCCCTTCAGTCACTGCCTTGCAAGTGGTGATGGTTCATAATTCATGTCAAATTTTCTAGAGATAAAAGACTAGTGTCCTATCCTCTCATTTTGGCCTCTGTGTACTTTGTAGCGAGTTGAAGAAAAGATTTTATGTGTGTATGTATGTAGAGAGAGATTTTGTATGTATATGTGGACGTGTTGAGGAAATTTCTGTGTTTTGTGAATAAAATTTGTGTTGAATGGTATTTTCCTTTGTTGTTAGTAGTATTTCTATATGTATTGTGGACTGTGGGGTACTTGTACATTCTGTGCATGTGTTGGTGCATTGTAGCAAAGTGATAATAGTAGCTCACTTTGTTCTAGTGGTGATAAAACATAAGGACTTGTGGATTTGCTATGATGGATAGTCAAATCGAAATTTGTTCCTATGGACACTACAATTTATCTGATGTCACCCTTAAGGTAGGTTTATGATTTAGCCCCTGTTTGTTGTGCATTATTTGCCTGACAAAATGAGAATTGTGACCGTTGAGATCCCACTTCAGTCACTTTTTTTGAATTTTCATCTCTATGGTGGGGCCCAGGTTGGCCCACCAACGGTCAAAAAAATTCTAAGAATGAAGGGAAAAATGGCAAACAAACAGGGGCTTATAAACAACTTATTTTTAGTTGTTACCTAAACTTGATTTACATAGATTTGAGATAAGAGGTTAAATGTGTGATGGCGTATTGAAATCTTTTGTAAGTGGATACTTGAATGTGACCATTTCTAGCAGAGTAGGGGTCTAAACTTGTTTACTTGAGGGAGAGTTTGCAATATGTTCTTACTCAGTGTTCTATTTGGTTTATTCATGAGATATGTATTTTTCACTTTAGCCCTTGTTTGAGCCGCATTNTCAACAATTTCCGTTTTTATTCTATGGCACTGTTTGAGCCACATTAATTTTCTCATTCTCATTTTTCTACTTATTCTCAACCACATATTTTTCAATAAAATAATATTTTTCATCACATCAATAATTTTTCCTTCTTTTTCAACCACATATTCCTCGTCACATCAACCAAAAAAATGCATTCTCTCCACAAAAATGCTTACCAAACATAGGCTAATAAGTAAAATAGCTTAAGCAGTTGCAGACTTTTAGGAATTTGATTATCCTTGTTGGACAACTTTCTGTTGGCACCATTCATCTGTAGACGTATTATTAAATATATTGTCACTGAAATTGAACTTTTGCTTCAGGTCTTGAATTCTTCAGATAAGCAGAAATCTAAGGTTGGCCAACAGCATACGCTGGCATCTTCACTTCCTGTTAGTCACTCTCCACGCGGGGCTCCTGAGAAGTCTGATGTTTCAAAGACATCTAATGTTGGAAAGCTCCATGTTCTAAAGCCAGCGCGAGAGAGAAATGGTGTCTCTCCTGCTGCCAAGGATATCTCGAGCCCAACAAGTGGTAGCAAAATCTTGAATTCCTCTCTTGTTGTTGCTCTGTCGGGTTCTGGATCTGCAGTGACTCGGGGCCCACCAAACAACCCCATTCTTCCTGGTGCCAATCACAAGCCTGTATTGACTGTGTCGGAGAAGAAATCGACTTCTCAAGCTCAAAGTCGAAATGAATTTTTCAACCTCGTGAGGAAGAAATCTTTGGCAAACACTTCTCCCGTTCCTGATCCATCTACGGCAAGTACGTCTCCCGTTCATGATCTATCTATCACAAACTCCTTGAACATTCCTGATTACGGTACTACAGTGTCACTATCTGTATCTGTATCGGATAAGCTTGGTGAACTACCCGAGATGGTGGCTTCTAGTACTCGTTCAGGTGATACCCCGTCATCTATCGGCTTGAGTGAGGGCCATATGTCTGTGGACAGAGGTGACTCGACCTGCAATATTGATGCCTGTAACTGGCAGAAAGATGTTAGCAATGGAAAAGAACGCTTAAGCGTGGATCCTATATTTCCAGAGGAGGAAGAGGCTGCCCTTTTACGATCTATGGGATGGGAGGAAAATGCTGATGAGGGTGGTCTTACTGAAGAGGAAATTAGTGCCTACTACAGAGAGAGAAATAACAACAAGGTACTTGATATTGTTGAAGTTAATACTGTTTCATGTTTATTTATTTTGGATAATACTGATGCATTTTTATTAATGACTTCTGTTGGTCATGTGAACTACAGTACATCAATCGAAGACCGTCACTGAAAATATTACCAGTACAGCCAAAGTTTTCGTTGCCTCGCGATTCACAAATTGGGACTGGTGATGGCATTTCTTCTGGAGATTCGTCTGAAACTAATCTGGAAACTTGATTTGCTGCTACCTTTGAAATTCCAAAAAGGAAGAACACCTCCTAATTTCTTTGATTGAAATTGAGATTAAGAACTGCCGTAGCAAAGTAGATGCTTAAAGAATATGACTGGTGAGAGGTGAGTTGATGCCTCTGCTGGTGTAATGAAAGTGGAATAGGAATAACTGATGGTTCCAGTCCCTATATCGACTTCTGATGATCGATGCCAGAAATTCGGTTCAAGAATTTTCTATAGTTCGGACGTGGAGTAATAGAGAATAGAATAGGTTTATCAAGCTACTCAAAGTGACTGCTTGTGTGCAAATTCTAGGCTTTTTATTTGAAATTCCAAAAAGGAAGAACACCTCCTAATTTCTTTGATTGAAATTGAGATTAAGAACTGCCGTAGCAAAGTAGATGCTTAAAGAATATGACTGGTGAGAGGTGAGTTGATGCCTCTGCTGGTGTAATGAAAGTGGAATAGGAATAACTGATGGTTCCAGTCCCTATATCGACTTCTGATGATCGATGCCAGAAATTCGGTTCAAGAATTTTCTATAGTTCGGACGTGGAGTAATAGAGAATAGAATAGGTTTATCAAGCTACTCAAAGTGACTGCTTGTGTGCAAATTCTAGGCTTTTTAACAGCTATAGGATTTTGATTAGTGGAATCCTTCGAACAGTTCTGGTTTGTTTTGTTGGTTAAAGATAGAAAAGAAAAATAATTTACTTATCTTTGATTCTCGTCTTCCTTTTCTTTTCTTGATTATTTTAACTTTTTTCTTTCTTCCAGTTTTACTTATTTTTAAGGGTTTGTGTGTATTTAAAATGGACAACAGTTTCCGAATCTGGTATGTCAACTAAGTTTGTGAACCCTTTTACTATGTTAGTTTAGACGGTTTAAAAGAGAGTCATGTTTGGTGGAAATTAAAATCAGATTTTTAAATTTTAATAAAAGTTGATACAATGTGGTTAAAATTAATTGTTGACTTTGATTTAATTAGTGCTAAGTCTTTAGTGAAATATGAATACCACTTAAAAGACGAGCACTCTTGAGAATTCTGAAAATTAGGGTTTCAAGATGGATAACGACATTTTATGTTTTTTGTGTATAACAATAATATATTTCTCAATCTTAATCCTCCAAAATCTCCAAAATCTTAATATATCACCAATATCGTTAGAAAAATCTCGGTTTCAATTTCGCTTGAGCTCACTCAAAAAGTATGTTTGTACTACATATGTCAAACATGTCCGCCACGCTATTGTTTATAAAGAAACTACAAGAATTACTTCAGGTTTTTTACTTGCCCAAGAATACATATATTGATTATTGATTCTGCTTAATTTTTAAGGTTCGAGAACCTATTAAAGTTTACCTAGAAAATAGAAAGACGGTAGCAAGGACAGAGAATGGAGTATCTTTACAATTTTTTTTTTTTTTTTTTGAGAAAATCTTTACAATATTATTAGATGCAAAAGTTTAAACTTTTGTTTGGTTCAACTAGAAAGTTAAATTAAATTCAATAATTTATTTTAATCACATATTTCATGAAACTCACAACTTTTCAACCACGCGATCTGTCAACTTTCATCAATCTGATTTTTACTTGAACCAAACGAGGGCAAAATTATCTAAAAAATACAAGAAATTTTTTAAAATTAGTGTGGGGGCATCAATCCCCCATTGCTCTCCTATGCTAAATCCGCTTTTATTCCTACCTCACGTCCTTGTAATGCCTTTGTAGTGTATCCTCGATCATCTTTATTCTTTAATGGTGATAAGGCTTGTTACCCCCCGAAATCAGGGGCTCCAAGTTAGCACTCCACGTGGACGGCCAACACTCTCTGTAGCCAAGTGGACGTAAAACCAGTTGGCAAGTCAGCAGAAAGGTCAACACAGTTAAGGATGACAAAAAAATGCAAGTGTATGAGGTCGTGCGAGTGCCGAGGCTGTAGTCATCTAATATCCCTTCCAGCCAAGAAACGAAGGTCTACCTAAAGCCCCTCAATACAAAAGCAGAGGTTCCTCATATCCGAAGTACTAAAGCACCTAAACTCAATCACATCAGATGTCCATAAGCCCAAAGTTGACATCAACGTATGCTGAAGTCGACACGACCTCCCAACAGATTCGAAGATCTCACAGAACTGATTGATGGGACGTTTGTAATAAAGTCTGTAGCTTTAATGTGTCAGTGTGTCAGCCCACTACTAGCTCGGCTGACCCTTTGTCAAACATTGATTATGATGAATAGACAGTGATGTGAGTGCTAGGCCCAGGAGATGTCACCACGTGGATGTGAGCGGACGGTCACCACGCCAACTAGATTAGTATAAATAAACTCTCTTTGTACTAAAAATGGGGATCGGGCATTCAAGAAAAAAAGAACATACTTGCATGCTTGGGCTTGT
>CAIGRT010103110.1:0-17822 GCA_903798405.1 Fraxinus platypoda | reverse complement strand
CCATAGCCACCAACACAACTACCTGTACAACCAATAAAAATCACCTAAAACCCCCTAACAATACAAAAACACCACAACCGCACCCAACCACCACAATACCACCACGAACACTACACACAACACTACGCCCAACCAACAATAACACCAAAATCACCACCATCGAGAAAACCACACACACGGATCTGTGACAGACTCAGTTGGAAAGTACAGATCGTCGTAGGACGTTACGCAGCAGTTGCACCTCCGCGTGCAGAGGCTCCGACGCTTCCCTGGAATAGATCGCAGCTGCTACACCTTCAAAAGTACAGATCGCAGCCGCTGCACCTCCACAAGGCGTAGCGCCACCATCTTTTGCACGACCACCACCTTCGCGACCGCCACCATCTGCAAACCAGCAACCCAAAGTCAACTCAACCATCGCCTGTACGCGGCGATGCTGAACGGCAGCAGTGTCGCTGCTGCGATTCGCAGCGGGGGAGGGAGAGTCATGTCCATATTGTAAATAGGAACTTATATTTAGGTTTAATTATTGTTGATTTTTATTGTGTCAACGCGCATAAAATCTCTAAAGTTTTTGGTTCTTGAAGATCAACGGAGAAGGTAAAGGGTTTGAAGGTGAAATCAAGAAGATCAATGTTCGAACAATTCACGCAAGCGAATGAGATCGTTGACAAGTAATAATTTGACGAGTTAAGAGTATTGTGCCACAAAGAATAAACTTCAAATTGTATTGTATCAACTCGTTATCAAATTCGAATTTAAATAACAAAAGAGATTATTTTATTTTTATTTAAATTATTCTAGTAGTTATCTAAGATACTTCTAAACAAAATATTCGAATCCACTTATTATTATCCCATTTTCAATTCTTAACTATACAATTTAGTTTCGTTCTTGCATTTTTGTCAATTGATAATCCTATTGTATTCAATTTTCTTTTTCAAGATAAATTAATTATATTAAACTCGGCTCGATCCTATTCCTTTTCCGAATTTGAATGAGTAGAACGTATTTAATCACACAATTATCTAGGTAATAACGCAACTCAAAATACGATTATCGAGGTGATTGCACATGTGATATATGTTATTTCTACATCTATTGTCCGTGTATTAATCATGTAGTGTTCTACTTAATTATGAACTTTCCAGTACTAAAAAAACAACTAAGGTAATTGGTGAGCAAGTAATTAAATAATGCAACGAGCATCCATAATTAATCAAAAAATGCAAGAATTACTAAACTACTTGTCTTTGAATTAAAATAAGTAAATAAATGGTTCATTTTTATCCAACACAAATAAATCTAGCTTAACATATTCTTAAAGATAGAACAACAAGAAGAATGGAAAAATATCACCCAAAATATATAAATAGAAGAAATAGATGTCATGGCCTAATTCTTGTTCTTGATTTTCAACCCCGAGCTTTGACTCTTCAAGTTCTTGATGTTTCTTGATTCAATCCACGTGCTAGATTTATTTCTCCTCTCCAACGATTATTGAAGTAGCCCCCCATTTCTTGAAAGATTTTACGATATGAATGGCTTTGAGAGGCGTGAGAGAGATCTCTACATGTGTAGTCCTTGTTGTATTTATAGGAGACAAAATTAGGTCAAGAAACATTCCACAATTGGTTTCTAAAAGAATTGTATTGAAATCAAGAAACTCATCCCATCTAGCCAGATTTTTCGCATGCTCATGCGTTGTTCCCTAGTTGCACACGCATCTCATAGAAATTTTGGTCTCAGTTTTAGTTTTTGGTTAATTCGCCCGCTTGCCTGCGCGCACTAGGAAATATGGATCTGAGCAATCTGATAGCCCAAGGATAACTAACCAAGAGGATGGTGAATTGATTTTTAAAAATCTTTTCAAAGAATTAATCTAAATTTAAATAAGTAAAGACTAAATAGATCAATTCAAATAATAAACGCAAATATGAAAGCGAGAAGAAAAAGGGACAGATGATGCAAACAATGTAATTATGGAAGTTCGATCCAAAGCAATGATCTAAGTCCTCTGTTACAAAGTTCTCTGGCACGAGTAAGGCATTTTCACTATATTGGTTGACTTATAGTGCAATCCAATTCTTTACAATACTTTCGGTGATTTACAAACAAGGAAGATCGATCTTTATACAATATTGAGCTTTACGAGACCTCAACACGACCCACTATTGAGTTTTAATAGGACCTCAATATGACCCACACTATTGAGTTTTACGAGACCTCAATATGACCCACACAGTGACTTACAACAAGGAGCACCGATCCTTATACAATGTTGATCTTTACAGCACTTTAACACAACCCACACTTTATCAAAGTAGTTTTACAATGTAATTCCCCTCTTGATAAATAATACAAATAACTCAAGCATTAAGATGGGTTAACACTTCAATGAATAGCAATAAATGATAGCTCAAGTTTAGATGGAAAAACCTTGATGTGTATAATTATTAAAAATTTGATTCAATCAATCAAAAATTTTCAATGAGAAGATGAAAAAGAAATAAATGTAATATAAGTTCAAAAATCTTATCAAATTATATATCTCTTTTAATGAATGATTGCAATAAATTAAGTACCAAGAAAGAGATGAGAAACTTTTATGAATATGATGATTTTACAAGTTTGATTCAATCAATCAAAGTTTTCAATATGAAGTAGTAGAAGAAATATATACAATGTAAGTTCAAGAATCTTCTTCAAAATATGTCTCTCTTTTATGAGTAATATAAATAGGTTAAGCACAAAAAAAGAGATGAAAACTTTTGATTGATTAAAGAGTTTGAACAATCAAAGTTTTTTATATGAAAAAATAAATGAAATGAATGCAAATGTAAGTTTAAAGAAATCTCTCAAAATATATCTCATTTCCATGCTCTTGAAGAATGTTCTATTGAATGCAAGAAGTATATGTATTTATAGAGTTCAAAACGTCAAAAAAATCTAGGAGTTCGGATATATCGTCCGGTCGACCGCCTCTTGTTTGGATGACCAATATAGACGTTTGTACAGTAAAAATCAGAGGTCACAACGGTCAAATTTTGGACTGTTGAAATTTTCGATCGACCATCTATTTTGGTTGGTCGACCGCCTCTCCCGGCTAGTCAATCGTCGTGCAGTTCGGCCTTTTTACATTTTGACCATCTTTGTTCCGATTTGAAGGTTTTGAAAGGCATGAACTTTTGGAGAGTATTTTAATTAAATTTTCAAGATAAAAAGTGTTTTTCATAAGTCCAAATATCATTTTTAAAAGTTATTTTTACATTTGATCAAATCATTGCATTCGAATGACTTTTGATTCACAAAATTGTTTTTAATGCATAGAAGGGTTTTGAACTTAAGTATGCATTGCCATATGTCAAAGTATTAGTACCTTTACATTTTATCTAAGAAGTCAAGTCTTTGATCTTGCTCCGAAATTTGGCTCTTAAGTTCTTGAATGTGTGACTTCGATCTTGACTTCATTCATGAGTCCGATTTGTCATGATAGTTTTTGATCTTTTGATGACTATCGATCAATTTTCTATCGCATGCTTTGAAAAAATATAATCACTTGAATTCAACTCGTTAGTAAATAAGATTAACTTGTTTGTTATGATCAAAACTTTAAGATTCTAATCAACCATATGTCAACACAATCGTCAATATCTTTATCATATATTTATCGTGATATTCGATTGAGGCGTTTCAAAGTATATAGGAAAGATAATTCAAAGGACTGTAATTATTTTAGAGATATGATTTTCTCAATTTGAACGCTTACTATGCGAAAAATGGGTTGGTCTCAATTTGAGGTTGAAAATTCGAAACATAACTTGTGTGGCTGTAAATTGATTTGTGAAAATACTTTGATAATATTTCAATTATTTGACTTGTATTTATATCCAATTGACTCCTAAATTCTCCAATTGTCATTTTGTGGTCCGAATCAACTAAATATTTGCACTTTAGTCCCCGATCTTTGGATTTCTTCCATTTAGCCCCTTCTTCGTTCCTTTCTTTCAAATTTGCTTCAAATCATTGAGTTGTTCCTAACAAACGATAAATACACAAGATTAGGCCATATTTAATTAAAAATACCGAAAATATTATAATTTAATTACCTAAATAAGTATGCAAAATACACTTATCAATCAAGTTGAGAAGGAATTTTTGTAAACGACACTAGAACAATTCTTAAAACACCTATATGTTTATTATTCCAACAAAATTATTATATTTTTGTTGATATACAATTTAATTAAATTCTATTTATTCAACGGTAATAATAATCTTGGTAAGTCCATGTTACACATACATAGTCATTCAATAAGATCTTTGATGGATGTACCTATTTATACCTAAGCCACTATGTAGGAGTCAGGATCATCTCCTTGAGAAAGGTAAAAACTGAAGCATCGAACATTAAGTCATTTAGGAACAATTTACAACTTCCTGGATTCCTTTGGGTATCATCAATCAACTTGTATAATGTACTTTTAATTCATTCTCTTCACCTTCTCTATATTAATCTGTTGAATGCTGAAGTCACGATACAGTCAGATCTTTCTTCTAATTGGTCCATGAGAGACGAAAATAGTCAACATTTGTTATCTCTTTGAGCGGCTAACATTCGATGAAGAAATACTTTAAATAAATAATGTACTTTCTAAAAGTGTAGCATTTTACAATAATATTTGAACCATGTGTTGAGTTCAAGTGTTGTCGTCAGCTATTTACTAAAATGAATCTTGCTTGGGGCCTGCTAACGAGAAAATATAAAATGAATAAGTTTGTGCATCTGTAATATGTTAAGCTTTTAGATGAGGGATTGAACAATCTCTACCCTGACTTTTGAAGGGTTTTATCTTACTGGGAACATTTCACGTTAGTAGAAATGACTGTAATATTAGTAAGACTATTTGCTGAATGAAAATTAGATGCAAATTTTGAGCAAAAATAGGAACTTTCGTAATGCTGGCTTGCTTAACACAATTTTATATGGAGAAAGCATAAACTCTGGTACACCAACATGCCTGTATCTGGATTTTGTGATTAAAGAGTGCATATTGTACCTGTTAATGAAAAAGAAACCTTTCGAGGATAGAAATATAGGCTTGATTAGAACTTATTTATTGGTAGAATTTGTAACTAAATAGGCTGTTATACAAAACTTATAATCAAGAATACAGATCTAAAAACTCGAACACCTATTACAAAAGTTTATCCCTAACACAACCACTGAACATCAAGGAATCACAAATCGAAGGCTCAGAATAAGGTACCCTTATGATTCAACATCGTGGAGTCCAGATTCACCTAAGAACCTTCACGGTACACAGTAAAATGTGAAGCTTCTTCTATGAGCCAGAAGAGTTAAACGCTACCAACAACACCTTATCTATTCACCTAATCTCACACATAAATCACCCTCAAGAAACAGATTCAAGAGATCCTCACAGAAGAAAAAGATGAACATGAGAGAATACATAAGTCTCTAGAAACCTTCAAGAAAACAAAGAGAGAACGAAATGAATCCCAATCAGAAAACCATTTGAATCCAACAAATATCAAGGAATCAAGATTGGTAGCAGCCCATCCAACAGCTTAGAGAAACTAGCACTTTCACAAGATGGAGAAACAACTAAAATCGTTTCAACAAAACACACTTTCCTTACCGGATCAAGTATTGAGCTTTGGGTTTCGCTGGGCTCACTTCAGCAGATGCAAAGGTATTAGTAATGGGCCGAATGCCATGTCATCATTGCCTTAGGTGGGGCTGGGCTAGCATCATAGCCTCACAATCTTCACCTTGATGCCAATGGTTTATCAGACAACTTAATGCACTTTACAAGTTACTACTTGTTGGCTATAGCTTCCATTGATCATTCCACATTGCACCAAGGTTTGGATTAGTACCTGCACCAATCAAAGTTACCCAGTATCAATTTTCAACATTTGCAAACAAGACTTAAACTTGGTTAGAGGCAATATCTTTGTAACCATATCAGCAAGATTAAATTGGTAACAATTTTCTTAAGAAGTAAAACATCTTTAGAAACAATATCTCTTATAAAATGCAACTTAACATCAATATGTTTAGTTCTTTCATGAAAAACTGGATTTTAACACAAGTGTATAGCACTTTGACTGTCAGAATATAATGCAACAGGATTAGACAATTCATTAATTTCAGACAACAAACCCTTAAGCCACAAAGCTTCTTTTATTGCCTCAATTGCAACAACATATTCTGCCTTAGTAGTAGATAAAGCTACAACAGGTTGCAGTTGGGATTTCCAACTAATACAAGTACCACACAAAGTAAACACATAAGTAGTGGTAGACTTCCTATTGTCAATATTTCCAGCAAAATCAGAGTCTACAAAACCTTTAAGCACAACACCATCATTACAGGCACTAAAGCACAATCCAAAGTGTGAAGAACCTTTAAAATATATCAACAACCATTTTAAAGCAGCCCAATGTTCTAAATCAGGATTAGCTATGAATCTGCTAAGGGTACTAATAGAATTAGCTACATCAGACCTAGTACAAACCATGGTATACATCACAGATGCTACAGTATTAGCATAAGATATCTTTTCCATTTGTTTAATGTCAGATTCATTTACTGGAGACTGATCCTTACTCAGTTTAAAATGACTGGCTAGAGGTACAGAGACATGTGTAGAATTATGTATAGCAAATCTAGTTACCAATTTTTCAACAAATGCAGTCTACTTCAAAATCAATAACTTGTTATGCCTTTTCCTAGTTATTTCCATGCCTAAAATTTTCTTAGCATGTCCAAGGTCTTTCACTTCAAATTCAGCACTCAAAGATCTTTTAATTTCATTTATGACATACATATTATGTCCAATTAGAAGCATAACATCCACATACAAGAGTATAAAAGCAATAATAGCNCTCAAAGATCTTTTAATTTCATTTATGACATACATATTATGTCCAATTAGAAGCATATCATTCACATATAAGAGTATAAAAGCAACAATAGCATTTGCATCATCTTTTTTAAAATAGAAACAATGATCAAACTCACTTCTTACAAAACCAACAGAATAAACAAAAGTATCAAATCTTTTGTACTATTGTCTTGGAGATTGCTTCAAACCATACAAAGATTTTTTCAACAAACAAACATGTTCAATTTTAGATTTGTCAATAAAACCAGGTGGCTATTTCATATGAATCACTTCATCAAGATCACTATGTAAAAATGCAGTTTTTACATCCATTTGTTCAAGTTCAAGATTATAATGTGCAACAAGAAGTAACATAACTCTAATAGTAGTATACTTAATCACAGGAGAGAAGATCTCATTATAATCTATGCCTTTATTTTGAGTAAAACCTTTAGAAACTAGTCTAGCCTTAAATCTTATAGGCATCTTCTCAGTGTTACCCTCCTTAATATTAAAAATTCACTTGCAATCAACAAGGGGTTTACCTGCAGGTTTAGGAACTAAAGTCCGGTACCATTTTTTATTAAGGAGTCCATTTCATCATTCATAGCAGCCTGCCAGTCCTTAGATTGCTGACATGAATAGCTTCTTCATAGGATTTTGGTTATCTAAAGACTAGGTCTTGATAAGAAAGTAAAACCAAAGAGAGGTAATCTCTATACCTAACATGTTCTCTTATATCTCTCCTAACTCTATCTCTAGTCAACTGATAATCACTAATATCGCTCACTTGTTTTTCTAAATCTTCTTGAACCTCACCATCTTCTTCAATATCTAGAAAATCTACATTTTCAGGTTCAGCATTAAACTGTTCAGATTCAGCAAATTCAGATGGCATACCAAGCTCCAGCTGCAGCTTGGTTTTATCTCTTCCTCCCCCTTCAGCCAGTTTATTTAACTCATTATCTTTCAAACAATGCATGTTAAATTCATCAAAAGTAACATCCCTACATGTGATAATCTTAAAGCCACTAGATGCTCTACTCCAAAACTTATAACCTTTAACCCCATCAGGATAACCCAAGAAAACACTTTTTTTTGTTAAAGGAGGGCGGTACCTCCGAGATTTTATTAATCTGCCCTCACTTGTGGCGGAGGAATACCGTGGTTATATGAAAATAATGAAAGCAATGAAAATAAATGACGAACAAAACAGCAGTAAACGAGGAAGTACTACTTCCTTTACAATAAAAACCGATGCAAATTAAGTCAAAATAGGAATTGGAAAAAAAATCAAATTTAAAATCTGGCACTGGGCAATCCATGTATGTCAATTTGTACTAGTGCCCTAATATGTCGAGGTAGGCCATGTATTCCGTATATCTGGTATCGTCGATGATCCAAACCCTCCGCAGCAAGAGCATCTGCAACCTGGTTTCCTTATCTGTAAATGTGAGAAATCGTGTCTATGTCAAAGGATATGATATCTGTGATACGTCTGAGTATACCCTGAATAGCCCATGGTCCTCCTCCTCTAGTGATGCAGTGAATAGCTACTGTAGAATCAGACTCTACCCAAATCGCTAAAAACCCAAGTCCATGAGCTAGTAAAATCCCATCTAGAATAGCCCGAAGTTCAGCCTCTAATATCAAGCAAGCTCCATACGAAGCTGAGAAAGCCCTAATACAGTGTCCTATGAGGTCTATGCATTCCCCACTCGCAAAACCATCCTTAACGCATCCGTCAGTATTGATCTTGACAGATCCGATTGTTCGAGTACACCACCAAACTAGAATGGGGGAGATGGGGAAGGAGGGTCCATAAAAATACCAAATATGGGTGCAAGTGTCAAATTAAGAAAACACATTTCTGGGCCCTAGGTTCTAATTTTCTATATTTTGATGTGAATAGGTAGCACATCCAAAAAATTTCAGATGTGAATAGTCAGGGACAAATCAAGTTCATTGTTCTTCAGGTGTTTTATCACCTAGAGCACTAGAAGGGGTTCTATTAACAATGTAAGTGGCTGTCATTAAGGCTTCCCCCCATAAGGTTTTAGGTATACCTGAACCAACCAGCATGCACATCACCTTCTCTAACAAAGTTCTATTCATCATCTCAACCACTCCATTCTGCTGAGGGGTATAAGGGGTTGTTTTATGTCTTCTAATCCCATTTTCTGAACAGAACTAATTAAACTCAACATTATAAAACTCAAGACCATTGTCAGTATTAAGAGTCTTTATTTTCTTTCTAGTTTGATTCTCTATTAACACTTTCCAGGTTTTAAACTTCCCAAAGGTTTCAGATTTGTATTTTAATAGGTAAACCCAAACCTTTCTAGAATAGTCATCAATCAAAGAAAGAAAATATATATTTCCTCCTTGAGAGATAGTGGATGAAGGCCCCCATAAATCGGAATGTATATATTCAAGGACAGAGGTAGATTTGTGCTTTCCAGTGTTAAAATGTAATCTGTACTATTTCCCTAAAGTGCAGTTTTCACAAAAGGGAACTCTAGAAATATAGTCCTTCCCAAAAATACCATTTTTGTGAAGGATATGTAGGCCTTTCTCACCTACATGAGCTAATCTCTTGTACCACTTTAGAGTCATCAAGTTCAGCATTGGATGACTCAACTATGTAATCAACTACAGCACTAGCCTTAACAACATAAATCTCATTTCTCTTAACACCTTTAAACATCACAAGTGATCCTCTCATCACCTTCAACAAACCATCACCAACTTTACCTTGTAAGCCTAAATCATCTAGGTTTCCCATTGATATAAGGTTCCTGTTTAATTCAAGAACATATCTTACCCTTTCTAGGGTAAAGATATAACCATTTTCAAATTTCAATGTCACATTTCCTATGCCTTCAACTCTACAGGCATTATTGTTACCCATGACTACCTTCCTACCATTAATCTTCTTAAATGAGTCAAACCAACTCCTTTTAGGAGACATGTGGAAGGTGCAACCAGAATCCAAGATCCATTCTTGGATTTGGTTTCCTTCATTGACAACATTGGCGGAATCACAATCACATGAAGGTTCAGTCACCACATAGACATCAATAGTATTAGAATCATTAAGTTCAACTACATTTCCTTTATCAATACATTTTCCTTTCTGTTCATTTTTCTTTTTATAACAATCTTTTATAAAGTGTCCAATTTTTCCACGCTCATTGCATTTCTTATTCCTAGTCTTAGACTTAGACCTGCCCCTACTCTTTAACTTCTTTTTATTATTGTTTCCATGATTATTAAAGCCTTCTTGGTTTCTACTAAACCTATTCTGGGTCCTTCCCCTAACAAACAGAGTCTTAGGATCACCATTCCCCCTCTCAGACCTGAGTTCCAGCTCTCTACTACTCAAAGAGTTTATAACTATCTTAGGAATAAGTGTATCTCTGTCATATTTTATGGCAGCCTTAACCTCTCTACATGTGTCAGGAATGGCATTCAATAACACAACAGCCTTATACTCATCAGAGACTTTATCACTAGCATTGGTGATATCTTGAACCAATATATTGAAGGTATCAAGATTGTCTTCTATATCCTTAGAGGTGTCTAACCTAAAGCTAAAAAAACTCTCCAATAGAAACAACTTATTGGGTAAGGACTTAACTAGATAAAGCTTTTCTAACTTATCCCATAAGGCCTTAGCATTCTCTTGCTTTCTTACTTTCCTTAAGACTTGATCAGACAAATGTAGAATAATAAAAGTATAAGCAAGTTCATCAGCTTCAATTATCTGATCAATTGTCATAGTTTCAGGAACATTGTGTGTTATTGCCTTAGAAATCTTCTGTTGAATTAAAACACCTTTCATCTTTTGTTGCCAAATGGAAAAATCCTATTTTCCATAAAAAAACACTAAATTCAAAAGTATGTGTCATATTTTATTATTTAGAAATAACACAAAGTATTTCAAAACTATAAAACTATGACAGCTGATGCACTTAAGAAAATAGTAGGTTGATCTACACAAGCAGATGAAAGGTAAATAGGTCACAGAGAATAAGTAGTAAACAAATATCACAGTTATTCAAAATTTACAAAAGAATCCAAAACAAATAACACAATTCAGAATCAAGAAAGTAAGAAATTAAAATAGTTGAAACGGTATGTCAAAAGACAAAATGAGAGGACGAAACTACAGTTACCCCAAGGATGATCAAATTCACAAGGATTCCGTGAGACTCTTGTTCTTTGGTCAAGGCACAATTTGATCACTTAAGGTGATTACACAAAAATGCACAACGTGAGTGAATATACAGACACATGAGTGGGAAAATCAGTGTTAGAAGATGCAAACCAGAGGGGTAGTTAAAGATTAACCACCAATAGACAAACCACGGTGCAATAGTGAAGATCGAAGGTCACAACAGAGGGGTGGTGTTCCACCAGATAACCACGAAGGAGATCAAGAACACCAACACCTCTCTCAACCAAAACTTCAGATCAGTACTTAAAAAACCCCAAATCGAAATAAAACAAGAACTAGGGTTTTCTGATTTTCAGGCGATCGAAGATCAAAGACTGAAAATTAATTTTCCAGCCTCCAAAACTCAATCGAAGACTTAACACCAGCCAAGAAAGGCTTTGATACCATTGTTAGACAAAACTTATAATAAAGAATACAGATCTAAAAACTTGAACACCTATTACAAAAGTTTATCCCTAACACAACCACTGAACATCAAGGAATCACAGATCGAAGGCTCAGAATAATGTATCCTTATGATTCAACATCGTGAAGCCCAGATTCACCCAAGAACCCTCACGATACATAGTAAAACGTGAAGCTTCTTCTATAAGCCAGAAGAGCTAAACGCTACCAACAACACCACCTTATCTATTCACCTAATCTCACACAGAAATCACCTTCAAGAAACAGATTCAAGAGATCCTCACAGAAGAAAATGAACAGGAGAGAACATAGAAGTCTCTAGAAACCCTCAAGAAAACAGAGAGAGAGCGAAATGAATCCCAATTCGAAAACCATTCGAATCCAACAAATATCAAGGCATCGAGATTGGTAGCAACCCATCCATCAGCTTAGAGAAACTAGCACTTTCACAAAATGGAGAAACAACTAAAATTGTTTCAGCCAAACACGCTTTCCTTACCGGACCGAGTATTGGGCTTTGGGTTTCACTGGGCTCACTTCAGCAGATGCAAAGGTATTAGTAATGGGCTGAAGGCCATATCATCATTGCCTTAGGTGGGCTAGGCTGGCATCACAGCCATATATTGGCAGTCGAAAACATTGAGATACTGGAACTTCTTTCATCATGGTTACATGTGCTAAAATGTAGAGCTAATTTGCAATAAGTTAGACTCTTTTGCCAAATGAACTAGTTCATTGATGTGGACACTTGTCATTAAATGATGCAATAATTGAAGTCCCTTTGAGCTGCTCTTTCTTAGTAGAACATGTATTAATAGGACTCCCATAATTATTACTTGTTACGAGTCTAAGCCATTCTTCAATAACAATGCAAGAAGTATATGCTGAAAAACAAATGGTAACTCTTTGTTTTCTATGCTTTTCTTGATTTGCTTGATATAATTTTTATTTAATTTCATATTCTTCCTCTAAAATTTTCCTTTTCAAGGTCGTTCGGTTCCCTTGGATGTAGCAGAAGGAAAAGATTGGGAAACAAGACTGCAAGTTGAAACGCCAAGGAAATGAGATCGCGAAAGAATGAGAGAAATTTGATATAAGGAAACAGTTCAACTTTTTATATTCAACCAAAATTCTCGTCCCCTCTAAGCATCCATTCTACTTATAACCTACCAATCAAAAATTTGTTTATATTCAAGATTTTCTTTAGTGGTGTTCTTTCTAGTTTTATCCTCTGGTTACGATATTTCCCTCGTGTTGTTTTATGGTTGAATTTCTCTTCAAATATTTGATGTTACCTTATAGGAACTTTTTATGTAAAAGAAAGAATATGCAATAGAAAAATAAGAACAAGAACACATGAATTTACGTGAAAATCCAAGATAAAAATAAAAAAATCACAGACACATAAGGAGATATCCACTATATCAAAGATAGTACAAGAGATTGTTGAAATTTTTTTATGAAACTTAAACTTTATAAACTTTACACAATTGCCAAGCTCTTCATGTCAAATCACAAAGAAACTCAATTAACGCGGAACATACCTTGATCCATTGATTTGTATATTGAATAATGAATCTTTGATCTTAATCTTTTGTTCTTTAATTTAATTACGCCAAACGTTCTTCTTGATTCTTGATTCTGGCTTATGGATCTTCCTATTCAATATACTTTCTCTTGTATTCTTGTGTTGATGGGATAGCACAAAGAATGAGAATGTCACATATGAATTGGGGACCATAACCCTATATATATAGTTCCATATGTATTCGGCCCACGTCAAATACAAACCCAAATAGATCTGGTCTCTACACATATAGTTCGGCCCACACTTTATTTAGATGCCTAAAGCCCAATTACTCAATTCTTTATTAGATCACTTTAATTTGGGCTTAACTTTAAGATAGCCTTTATACACAATTAATTACATATGTCGGCCCACATGGCAAATTTAATAATTTTCAACAATCTCCCACTTGGGCCACATATGTTACCTTATAAATGTGTATAACCTTATGAGCTCAAAAATTTTGCTATCATAACCAAAAGCATCTCCAAACAATAACGTCCATTGATTATATCAATATAGGACCAAAGCGGTCTTCGTTACAAATATCATAAAAAAAACCCTCAATGGTCACGTACATTAATACAATCAAATGACATAGATCAAATGTGGATGTGTAGCATGGAAACTATATGTAATGTGATCCAAACATGCATATTCCCAACTGGTCCTACTTTATTCTTTAATACTTTATGAGATCAAACCAAAAACCTTAATCAGAGTGAAAACTGAATTGAATACTTTATTACTAAAATAAACTTGAATGTGCACAATCAAAATTATGTGTCAGAAGACAACATTCAAAATTACAAACTCCCACTAAACTAGCATATATCAAAATTTACAACACCTATGTGAGCGGTGTGCTCATGAGAGACCTTGGGTAGTAGACCTTTAGTGAATGGATCTGCTATCATGGAGTTTGTCCCAATATATTCTATATTAACCTGACCACTCTGAACTCTTTTTGTAACAACTAGGTATTTGATGTCTATGAATTTACACTTTGTTGAACTCCTATTGTTATTTGAATACATGACTCCTGACTTATTGTCACAAAATAACCTAAGTAGTCTTTCAATTCCATGTATAATCCGTAGCCCAGTGACAAAATTCCGCAGCCACATTCCTTGATTGGATACCTCATAACATGCTATAAACTCCGCTGCCATGGTTGAAGAAGCTATGAGTGTCTACTTAGCACTCTTCCAGGATAGCTCCTCCAGCTAGCAAGAAGACATAGCCCGATGTGGATCTTCTACTGTCTTGACATCTAGCAAAATTAGCATCAGCATAACCAATGATCTCCAGTTTTTCCGATTTCCTGTATATGAGTATGTAATCTTTTGTTTTCTTTAAATACCGCATAACCCACTTGATTGACTTCCAACGATCCATCCCACGGTTATTTAAATATCCGCCTTGCATTCCAACAATGAATGATATATCCGAACGCGTGCATACATTAAACTCCTAATTGCTGAAGCATAGGAAATTTTCTGCATCTCCTTTACTTCAAGGTCATTCTTAGGGCATTGATTGAGATTAAACTTATCTCCTTTAGCAACAGGGGTATCACCTGGTTTGCAATCTTGCATCCCAAATCTCTTAAGTACTGTATCGATATAGCTCTTTTGTGATAATCCAAGAATACCCTGAGAATGATCCCTATGTATCTGAATCCCTAATACAAAAGATGTGTCACCAAGATCTTTCATCTTAAAATTCTTTGATAGAAATCTCTTGGTTTTGTGCAATAAGCCTATGTCATTGCAGACAAGCAGTATGTCATCAACATACAATACCAGAATATATACTTACTCCCACTGAACATGTGATATACACAATCATCAACCACATTTATCTCAAAACCAAACGAGATGATTATTTGATGAAATTTATGATACCATTGACGGGAAGCCTGCTTAAGCCCATAGATGGATTTCTTTAATTTGCAAACCATTTTCTCTGAGTCTCCTGACACAAAGTTTTCCGATTGCACCATATATATCGTCTCATCAATGTCACCATTAAGAAATGCCGTCCTTACATCCATCTGATGTAGCTCAAGTCCACAAGTGCCATTATAATCCTGAAGGAGTCTTTCGTTGAAACTGAAAAGAAAGTCTCTTTGTAATCAATGCATTCCCTTTGAGTAAAGCCCTTTGCAACAAAACGAGCCTTATATCTTTTCACATTACCTTCGAATCCCTCTTGATTTTATATATCCATTTACAACCAATGGGTTTCGTACCTTCAGGTAATGGGACAAGTTCCCAAACATCATTGTCTGTCATGAACTTTATTTCCTCATCCATAGCATCAATCCAGTTTTGAGAATTATTACTTTTCATTGTTTGATAGGATCTTCTTCCATCAATCAAATGCCATCCTCATGTTCTTGGAGAAATACTATAAAGTCATATGGAATTGCATTTCTCCCTTCTCTAGTGGATTTCATTAATGGTACTTGTTCTTGAGGTTGTTGAGTTTGTTCTTCTGAAACAATCTCTTGATTGTTTATAGGGGGTTCTGGAATATTGTCTTGATCCAAAATTGCTTCTTGAATAAGATTTGGAGCAAGAATTTGTCCCTAGTCCTGATCATTATCAATTGCAATAGGATGGATGTTTATACATTCCTTCTCAAAGACAAAATCCCTACCTTTATCTCCCCTCCACAAACTCCACATCCTCAAAGAACTGGGCACTTCCCATTTCAAAAATTGATTTGGTAGTGGGATCATAAAATTTGTAACCCCTTGACCTTTTAGAGTATCCAATAAAATAGCAACTGACAGTTCTGGAATCCAGTTTCTTTTTCGATGGCCTATAAGGTCTTGCCTCAGCTGGACATCCCCAAATGTATAAGTGCTTCAAACTAGGCTTTTTTCTTGTCCAAAGCTCATAAGGGGTTTTGACAGTTGCTTTGCTTGGAACTCTATTAAGAATATAAGCTGCAGTTTTTAGTGCTTCTCCTGAGAGAGATTCTGGTAAGGTGGAATGACTAATCATACTCCTTACCACGTCCTTAAGTGCTATGTTTCGTCTTTCAGCAACACCATTCATGCTAGGAGAACCGACATGGTGTACTAGGGGACGATTCCACATTCCTCTAGGAATTTAGCAAAAGGTCATGGACGTTGTTCTCCTGATCCGTCATATCTACCATAGTATTCACCACCACAATCAGATCTAACGTGTTTTATTCTTTTGCCGAGTTGATTTTCAACTTCAGCTTTATAAGCCTTGAACACATCCAGATTTCTCATGAATGAGATACAGGTAACCATAACGGGAATAATCGTCTATGAACGTAATAAATGACTGTTGACCATTCCAAGAAGTCGAAGGGAATGACCCACAGATATCCGTATGAATTAATTCTAAGACGTTCGAAGTCATATTGGCACCTAATCTCCTTATATTTGTTTGTTTTCCCTTAATGAAATTTACACAAACACTTAAGTCTGAAAAATCAAAGGAATCAAGAATTCCTTCTGACACAACTTTTTCAATTCTCTTCTAAGAAATGTGATCTAAACGCTTGTGCCATAATTAAGTGGAATTTTCATTGGTTAATTTATGTTTAATACCTCGTGAATTTACATGCAAGATTTCATTAGAGGAAACCAAATTAAGCAAGTAAAGATTATCATATCCAGATAAAGAACCGGTACCCACAAGATTTGAATCAAGAAAAAGACTAAATTTATTATTTTCAAATGAACAAGAATAACCGAATTTGTCCAAAACAGAAATAGAAACCAAATTCCATCTAAAGGACGGTACCACAAAAGTCTCTTTCAAATCCAAATAAAAATCGGTCTTTAATAATAATCTAAAATTTCCTATAGCCTCCACTTCAATTGATTTACCGTCACCCACATAGATGAATCTTTCAACATCATTTGGCTTTCGGCTATTCAGATAACCCTGCATAGACACACTTATATGAGTAGTGGCACCAGAATCAATCCATCAAGTATGTCTAGGTACTGAAACTAAATTAACCTTAGAACAAACCAAAGTGAGAAACTTACCTTTCTTTACATTCCAAGCGCGGTATTTGGTACAATCCCTTTTCAAGTGTCCCGGGATTCCACAAAAGTAATAGCCAAATGATTCATCATTTTTAGGCTTTTGCTGCTTCTTTTGAGCCAGACCGAGTGCAGCTTCCTTATTCTTTCTTTTCTTGAATTTTTCCGTAGAGGTACTAGCCAAGTAAGCACTTTCAGTCCTTTCTTGCTTCAGCCTTTCTTCTTCTTGCACACAGTATGAAATGAGCTCATTTAGAGTCCACTTCTCCTTTTGGCAGTTATAATTGACCTTGAATTGATTGAATTGTGCAGGAAGAGAAATCAAAACCAAATGCATGAACAAATCATCAGATAGCTCAAGCTTTAGTGTCTTTAATTTTGAAGTAATATGAGACATCTCCATGATGTACTCCCGAATATTTCATTTACCTTTATACCTTAGTGAAACTAAGTTTGCCAAAAGTGTACTAGTTTAAGTCTTATCGCTCTTTGTAAAGCGTTTTTCAATTTCAGTAAGAAATTCCTTGGCAATAGTTACCTTATCGGACACAGCGCCCTTGAATGATTCTGGAATACCACGCTTCATGATCATAAGACTCATGCGGTTTGAATGATCCCACTTATCAAAGTCCCTTTTTTCATCAGCGAAACTTTTAT
>CAIGRT010103106.1:0-15801 GCA_903798405.1 Fraxinus platypoda | reverse complement strand
TATTTGGTACACATTCTTTCAAAACTCATTTTCAACAACACGTTCTTCAATAAAATAATATTTTTCATCACATCAATAACTTTTTCGTACTTTTAATCACATATTTCCCATCATATCACTATTTAAAATACATTATTTTCTCAATAATATTCATCAAACGCACCATTAATAGGTCAAGCCAATAAAAAATGCCATAAAAACATGTGATTGCTATATAATTTTATTTAAATAGTTTAATCAAATTTAAAGTCACGTTACATTTTCTCATTTGAATATGTTTAATCTCTGATTCCTAACTTCCTAATTTTGCTAACTTGGGGATATAAAACACCGTAGGTAATCATTGGCATTTAATAGTGCCACAAATGATTTATTGTTAGTTTTCCTCTTTATCAAGTGACAATTAGTGTAATAGCTAAAAACTTGAGTGTCTATTATCGCAAGAAAATAACTTCAGTGTTTTTTAGCATAATTACTCAAAACTTCAGGGACGATTCAAATTTTTAAGGTTATATTACAAATTTAGTCCCCAACATTTGACCAAATTCGGGATCATGTCCCAACTAATTTTTCATCTAATTTTTATCCCTTACCTTTTAAATTTAGCAGATTAAGAACATCTCACCAATTTTCATTCATTTTAGCCTTTAAATCAATTATATTTATTACTACTGACCACTAGCCCTTGCATTTAACCAAAGGAACCCTTTGGTTTTTGCCATCACCAATCAGGTAGCGAGAAACGAATGGGGAATCATCTCTGACAGTGACGTTGCGCTCGAATCTGTGAGGTGCGATTCGGGTCGGCCGTGAAATTTTAGGTACCATGTGTGACATTTAAAATGGTACCCTTTTCATATAATTAAAAAATATATATTTCAATAATCCTTTAAATCAATTATATTTATTACTACTGACCACTAGCCCTTGCATTTAACCAAAGGAACCCTTTGGTTTTTGCCATCACCAATCAGGTAGCGAGACACGAATGGGGATTCATCTCTGACAGTGACGTTGCGCTCGAATCTGTGAGGTGCGATTCGGGTCGGCCGTGAAATTTTAGGTACCATGTGTGACATTTAAAATGGTACCCTTTTCATATAATTAAAAAATATATATTTCAATAATAATATTTCATTGCAAAAATATGATATTTAACTTTTTTTTTTTTCACATGTCTTCAATAAGAAAAGTAAAACTCAAAAACACCTCCCAAATTTCATCAAAATTCATGTCATAAACAAAGAACCATCCAAGCTACTAACATTTTCGTACAATTCCATATGAGAAAACTTTGAAATCAAAAATAGTAAATACCATGTATAAACCTTGATGTGCAATAAATCATGTAAAAATATTTTTGCTCGCATTTCTAGAAGCAAACTCACAAATCAATCTTTCGCAATCAATATATTCTAGCAAATCATGTTCAATAGATATTAAAAATATCTCATTCACTTGTTCTTGTAACATAGTTGATGACAAATAGATTTTCATACCTTCAATTTTGAAAAACTTCTTTCAATAGCTGTAACACATAACAGAAATTGTCAATATTTTATCGCATCATTGATTCCAGTTTCCCTATATTATTATTATTTTAAAAATGCAATCAACAATTTCACTTCCTTAATAGCATTGTCAATATACATATCATTAGATTGCAAGCGTGTATTAATCAAGTTAACAACATACAATATCTAATGGGAATACACGTAGCAATTGAAACTACGAAAGTTACGACAAATTAGATCAAACATAAGAAAGTCAAGAATCAACATTTGAAACCTCGACCCAAAAAATTATTGAACCAAATAACCAAGACAATTGTCAACAATATTTTGATCCCGTGATCACAAAACTTATAAACTTTACTAAAATTGTTGAACGCCACAAGAATTTAATTCTTGATACATTCGGAATTAATTCAATAAATACCGAGTAGAAAGCAATATACTTTACAATAATATCTCTCAAATTTTTACAATGAAAAAATTAATCTTATTTATATAAAATCCACAAAACCTAGTTAAAAACAGAATTAAGTCTTAAAAGATATAAAAAAGATTCCATAAAAGTGTTTTAACTAAAATAAAAGTCTGCGAAATTTGGAAAAAAAGGGGTCCACGTTTTCACTATACGGCCGTATATGCACATTGCATGCGGTCGCATAGACTACTTGACAGCTTTCAATTTTGGTTCGGTATGAAAACATGCGACCGCATGCCTATTTACACTATGTGGTCGCATAGGTCTCATCTTCAGTTTTCTCATCCATTGCTTGAACCAAGTTGATCCACCTTGTTCTGTCTTCCAAGGTCAATATGAAACTTGTCATTTTGCTTGTTGTGATCGATGTTTCATCTACCGTAATTTGTACAAGTAATTCCATGGTTTCTTTAACCTTTTTTGCTTGTGACCAGTCATTGGTCCTTCCTCCGCCAATGGATCAGTCCTTGCTAGCTCTCGTATTATGATTCTCATCATTCCCTCATTTAAAAGGATTCGTCCTCGAGAGTTTGGGGAAATTGAGAAAGCATTTATTTTTTAGCCCATATTTACATTTCTCTAAAGACTTCACTTGTGGAGTTAAATTCTTATTGGTATGGCTCAAGGGAATAATCCTTGGCCTTTGATATCCATATAAAAGACACAACGAACATAATTACTCTCTTTTAACTTTTTTTTTTTAACGGACTGAATATCATTTATAAGGAATCGGAGCAACGCTATTCCTTCTTTTTTGTCGAATTGATCATAACCACTACCTACATTCCANTATCATTTATAAGGAATCGGAGCAACGCTATTCCTTCTTTTTTGTCGAATTGATCATAACCACTACCTACATTCCAGGAAATCTTGCACCACATTGCAATCTTGTGTTGATAATAGTAGAGTCCCTAATTTTTGTCATAAGTTCATTTCATAGTTATCCATCAAGTTCCAAATTTCAAGCTTTGTTAAGAGCCAATACTGTATTTTAATTTCCATTTTCTCACATTAATTTTGCCTTTTCCAATGAAAGCAACAAATCAAATAATCAACCCTAACTTTAAGATTGAATAATGTTTTTCGTCCGATTCAATTTGATGGATAATTGCGAGAGCTGATTTCAGGGGATAAATGTAGCATTTAGATGAATGGAATATTTTACCAATGTACATCTTGTCCAACACGACCTACATTTTTGCAATCTAACAAGCTTGGTACACTTTTAATAGCTTCAAGCTCTATCAAGGCTCGATGCCTATACCAATTGGGTAGACAATTTATTTGTTAAATAAATAATTTTCTTGAAATAATGAATTAGGTGGCTATGTTAAAATATTATTTGAAAAGAACACTAGAAGTCAAAAAGATCGATTTGAATTTAAGCGCTTATTTGGTTTAAATTATAATTTGTTAAAGTCGAATTTTAGTTTTCACTACACATCTCGCGGAATCCATAATTACTATTCACCCATTCTTCATTCATTTTTATCACTTTACAATTTCGACAACATATAATTTCTCCCAAACAATATGTGATTCATCATTCTAACTAGTTATAAATAAATTAGATAATTCACCAATCCCTTAAAAGAGGAATACAGTTTCTATTTTTCCTTTTTTATTTTTATTTTTGAAATATCAAATATTTAAACAAGCGGTAAATTTCATCTGTAATAATTGATATTTTAACTAGATTTTAAATAAAATCATTAGTTGTTATTTATCTCAGTTAACTTCGGCTTAATTTTAAATTTCACCATTCTGTCACATTCCATCGTCGATTATCGCCAATTGAGAAAAAAATTTAGTTGACAATCATATTATAATTGCCGTTCCATGCATTAATTCTTACATGATAAAATGAAAATTATAAAACAAGGATTATAGCAATGTCATTATAATAAAATGGTATAATGCTTTCTTTAAAACTTTTATAGTATGACTATCAATTATGTAATTTTCATAATATTGGTGGATTATAGGGGATAAAGTGAAGAAACAAATATATAGGATAGCCTGATGAAATTTACCCTCAAATATTTAACGAGGTGGCATTTATTTATTCTGTCGAGGATAACCCGCGAAACACGTGGTTAATAATTAGAGCACACAAAAAATAGAAATAAAAATAAAATCCACTACTGCTGTCCCAACTCCCAAGGCACTTCAAGAAAGAGTTTTGCAAGGAAAAATCTTCTGAATTTCAACTCTTAAAAAGCGCCCACTTCACAAAATCTGTAGAAGTCCTCTTAGAAATGAATCAATCCATGAATATACGCATTCAAGCCCCTTCTCCATCTCTGTAAGTCGTACTTATTTACACATTTTCCCGTATATTTTACATTTTTTTTAATGTGTATTTTGTGTGTATATGTAAGTGTAACTCTGTAAACTTTATATCCTGTTAGTTTAAGTACATAGAAGATCTTGTTTTTGCTAATAAATTTGTGAAATTCATTACATATAAACTTCATTCCTGTATGCAAAATGAAGTTTCAGCGTCATACTTAATTAGATTAGGCTTTGCCTGGGAGGCTAATGGGCAACTGTAGGCTAGGACTGGGCTTCTATTTTTCGGAAATTGTTGTTTTGAAGGAAGAATCTGCGGCAGTTTGTTGACATTTTTGAGGGAAGGGACAGTACATCATCAATCGGTGAATTACTGTGAGTTAATGTTGGTTTCCTTAGGTGCCTCCCTCTTTGGAAAATATGAAAATGTGGCTGTGGCTAACCCTAAAACTTGAGAAATGTGCCCACAAAGGGCATGTTTCTAATACTCAATTAGGGTTTCATAATTGTACAAATTTTCTTGGACTTTATTGTAGTAGACCAATTAAGTTACACACTTTTATTAGAGCCAAGAGAGGGACTTAACCGAACTCAAAAGACTCAACCTCCAATAGATGTTTCTAATTAGGTCAAATTTTGACTAATTGAGATACATCTATTAATTCCGGCTTATTCTACGAAAAAATCGAGATTGCACTCTCGAATCGAGTGATAGTTATGGAAGCAACTTATGATCTGATAACAATATCCTCCGATTATTGTTCCACAAGTCAACCCTATTTGACCGTCAATATATTGAAACCGGCAAAGTGGCCATTTTGCCCTTCAACATGTATTACCCTAAGTCCCATTTTCATAAGGCGAATTCGCTTATCGTTGGACTACTGAGCACATGCCCAATTGCCTATAGAAAATATCTTAGAGTGACAATCGTCTCATTATGATGATTAACTGATTCCAATATCAGAAGTATATGATTTCTAATTGTTTCAGCTCGATTTCCAAAGCATCGAGATCAATCTTTTAATTAAGATTTCACTTATTGGTACCTCAAAGAACTTGATCTAGCTTTCAAAGGTACATTACTCGCTCAGGATTTAGGTGACTTGTTTCATAATCGAGTAAAGTCTCATTCCGAGCGATCACAAATGAATCATCTACGCGGTCCTGTTTAATGTGCATCAAAAATAAATTATTGTTCTTATTTCCAAATCTAGACAAATTTGAATAAGAACAATGCAATCTTATCAACATAAAGCGTCCAACTTTATGTACCGATTGTGAACGACATATTTTGATCACGTCACAAATTGTGTCTCACTATACCCGAACCATCGAGTATACAATTTGTGACATCTATATGATCATGGAACCTTAGGGCTTAGATAATTGTTTAAATGGTAATACGCGAATAATCGAACGTCAATTCTTAATGTTGTTTTACAAAATACTACTCAAAATGGCATCAAACTAACAATCTCTCACTTACCCTTTTAGAGTATACGTGACATATCAAGAATACCCGTCCTCTCAAGATGCCCATGAAAAACCTTAGTTGGTAAGATCTTGGTGAACGAATCCGCAAGATTATCTTCTGATGCAATCTTACTAATCGAACATCTTCTCGATGAACAATCTCTCTAACAATGTGATATTTCATCTCAATGTGCTTGCCACGCTGATTACTAATTGGTTTTTTAGTGTTGGCAACCGCTCCACTATTATGATAATAAAGTGATATGGATTTCATTGTCAAAGGTAGCACGTCAAGGTCCAAAAGAAACTTCTTGAACTATATAGCTCATTTAGCAGTTTCACAAACGGCTACATATTATGCCTCCACGGTGGAATTGGCAATACAAGATTGCTTGATACTCCTCCATACCACGGCTCTACCTCTTAGTGTAAATATTGAACTTGGCGTAGACTTCCTAGAGTAACGATCGAATTGAAAATCAGAATTAGTATATCCAATAGGATTCAGATCATGTCCTGAATAGACAAGCATATAATCTTTCATTCTCCGAAGGTACTTGAGTATATGCTTCACTGCTATCTAATGTTTTGGTCCCGAATTAGACTGATAATGACAAACAATACCTACAAATAACAAATATTCGATCTAGTGCAAAGCATATCATAATGAACCTTCTTCATGTAATCTTTCTCCGTTGGAGTCTTAGGAGAATGCTCAGTAGATAGATAAATTCCAAGTTAGAAAAGAAGTTGTCCTTTTTTGGAATTTTGTATTGCGAATCTAGATAATATCTTGTCAATATATGAAGCTTGGGATAATGTTATACTTCTGTTTTTCCTATCTTGTAAGATACGTATTCCCAAAACATAACTAGCTTATCCCAAATCCTTCATATCAAACTGTTGTGACAACCATTTCTTTACAAATGACAACGTTCCTATATCATTTCCAATTAATAGAATGTCATATACATAAAGAATCAGAAAAACTACCTTCTTTCCTTGTATACGCTCGTATACCCAAGGTTTATCTAGATTATGGTCAAATCTATTGGTCTTAATGATTTGATCAAATCTTACATTCTAAGACCTGGACACTTGCCTAAGTCCATAAATGGACCTCTACAACTTGCAAACTTTCCTTTCATGACCTTTTTTCATGAACCCCTCAGGTTGCATCGTGTAGATGGTCTCGTCAGACATCCTTTCAAAAATGGCGTCAATACATCCATTTTTCAAACCTCATAATCATAATGAGTAACAATGGATAAAAGGATTTGAATATATTTAAGCATGGAAACCAGTGATAAGATTTTTTCATAGTCGATACCTTCTATTTGGGTAAAACCCTTGACTATTAGCCTTTCTTTGAATGTTTCAACCTTCCAATCTATACCTCTTTTCCTTTTATAGACCCACTTCCACCCTATAAGTTTGACCCCATTAGGTGCATCTACAAGATGGAATACATAGATTCCATCTCTGAGTTCATGACGGATTTCTATAATTTAAAGTCTACATCCTCCATCGCCTCTTTAAACAAAATGCTATCTTCTTCTTGCTCAGTAGAGATTGCCTGATAGGGCTCTTTATAGAGCAAGCACCTAGAAGGTGATCTCAAAACCCTCCCACTACAAGTGATGGTTGAAGGTGCCGATCGTTCTGTCTAATCAAAGGTCCTTCATCTCCTTCCACTGCTTCGTCTTGTCCTTGGTTAGGATCAGCCTCCTCATTATCCCTATCGTGAGGGACATGTGGATCTGCAATAATGGGTGCCTCATTCTCTACTACCTCTGGTTTTGTTTCTCCATGAGGTTCCGTGGGCATCACTTGCTCACTTACCTCATTAGCAACCATTGGTTTCGTAGGAAGTTCCAAGTCATCATTGTTTGATTCTATGTGAAAATCTGGAACCGGGTTGTTTGAATCATGTTCTAACACCTTTTCCAATAAAATCTTACTAGTAGACTTGTGTTCTTCTATATACTTGTCATCTAAGAAGGTTACATTTGTACTAACAAATACCTTATTATCTAGAGGACTATAGAAGTAGCAACCTCTTGTTCCTTTTTGGATATCCTACAAAGAGACAAATCTCTGATCTTGATTTCATCTTATCTGTCTTTCCCTTTAGCACATGTGTCAGACACCCCCATATCCGAATGTGGTGCAAATTAGGCTTGCGCCCATTCCACAATTCAAGAGGCATCTTGGGAACTGATTTAGATGGTACTAAATTCAAGATGTAAATGTTTGTTTAGAGTACATAGCCCTAAAAGAAAATAGGCAATGAGGAATAACTCATCATTGATCTTACCATATCCAAAGGAGTTCGTTTTTTTTTTCCTGAGACACCATTTTGTTGGGAAGTCCTTGGTGCACTCAATTGGGATAGATATTCAGCACCTCGATTGGATCGAAGGGCCTTGATGCTCTTACCAATTGTTTCTCAACCTCCGTCTGAAACTCCTTGAATTTCTCCAAAGCTTTGAATTTGTAAGACATAAGGCATATGTATCCAAATCTAGAATAATCATCTGTGAAGGTGATAAAGTACTCATATCCCTCTATAGCCCGAGTACTAATGGGTACCAAATATCGGAGTATACCAATTCCAAAACTTCTTTAGCTCTTAGTCCCTCATCCTTAAAAGACATCTTGGTCATCTTTCCTTCTATACAAAATTCACAAGTCTAACTCATTTAAAGGTCCATCATTTACCAATCTTTGAATCCTATTAAGATTAATATAACCCAACCTAAGATGACATAAGAGAGTTTCATTAGTACTAGATAATACATTTCTTTTCCTAGTAATAGTAGTGTTATATATAGAGTCAATCATATGATTTAAGACATAGAGACTATTAACCATATGATTCGAACTTATAACAAAATTATTTAACTTAATAACCACCATAGAATGGGTAAAAAGTACCGAATAACCAACATAATATAAAAGTACAACGGAAACCAAGTTCCGTGTAAGTTTGGGAACACAATAACAGTCATCCAAAATCAAATGTCTATGATTTTCAAAATATAAAGTAAAGGTGCCAACAACTTTGACAGACACTATTGTTCCTGTGCCAACTCTAAGAATGTACTTCCCTTCACTGATGTGCTTCGTTTCCTAGAACCCCTGCAAAGAATTGCAAACATGATTAATGGCTCCAAAATCTATAATCCAGGTATTAGTAGAATCAACCACTAAGCATGACTCAATGAATATGGCATTGCTTTTACCTTACTTCCCCTTAGCTAGGTGATTTGGGCAATTCCTCTTTCAATGACCCTTTTGTCCACAAGTAAAATACTTTCCCTGTGGTTTCTCATCGACAGTAGTTTTCTTCCATTTTGACTTGCTATCTTTATTTTTGTTTGGCCCTTTCCTCTTATTCCCTCCTTTGCCACCAAAAGGCTTAGGATGAGAGGGTCGATTGTCACAATCAAAGCATTTCCACTTTTGGCCTTCAGAACAGCTTCAACGTTTTGGAGCTCTTTCATTAATTCTGTTAGAGACATGTCCATCTTGTGTAAATTATAATCAATTGTAAACTGTGAGAACATCTCAGAGAGAGTCTCAAAAATGTCATACGTTTCTCGAAATCAATGTCAGCTCCTAAAACCTCTGCAGCATTGAAGTGACCAATCATGATTAACATATGGTCCCTCATAGATGTGCCTAGTTTCATGCGCATGTTCATAATTACCCTAATGGAAGCTTGTCTAGCTTGTCGACTTTGATGTCCAAACATCTCTTGAAGACTTTCCATTATTCAAAAGCAGTTTCCATGTTCTAATGTTTCTGTTGCAATATATTTGACATGGATGCGAAAATGTAGCAACAAGCCATCTCATCATAATGACTCCACTTTTCATATGCAATCTTTTGAGATCCGTGGAATCATCTTTAGGGATTTCGGGACAAACTTTAGTCAGTACAAATTTTTGTTTTTCAGTGGCAAGAACAATGTTAAGATTCTTTTTCCAGTAAACGTAGTTTTCTTCCACAAGTTGGTTTTTGTTAAGTATTACTGATAATGGATTTAATGACATTTTTCTGTAAAATTAATGATTCGCGTATAAATAAAATGAACAATAATATTTGTATGATGCATGTATATGAGTACAAAACAATAGACCCAAACTATATTTTCAATCAAAGACCATAAACCCTTACAACTTTTAACATGCCCTCTGTCGGCAAGGTTGGGACCCTCTCGCTCATTTTATTGAGCTAGGCATCTTATGCCACAATAAAAAGTGAGAATTGATTATGATTTGTCCTATAAATAATTTAGTTGGAACCTTCCATAAGAAGTCTTTCAAAAACTTCATATATAAGTGCAATAACTTTCGCCAATAATTTTAAAATATCCGAAATATATGAGATGTTATCTATAGGATAATCACCCCATTATTCCATTTTAAAAATATTCTATTATAAGATCCAATTTCAGTTAATCTAAAATAATGTAGTCTTCCTATAGGAAAACCGATGTAATTCATTAATAGACATATGTATTTTAATAACAAATTGAATAACGGAGGAGGCTGCAGGTTTATACATGCATATAAACCCCTTCCCACTTATTATTTTGAACCGTTGAGTTTTCATTTAAAAATTAATCAGCCAAATATAAACAATTATAATGACACTAAATTATTAAATATAATTTTTTTTAAACACATCTAATTAATTTAGGGTGATAAAAAAATTATGCAATACCAATGCATATGATTTTAGTGCATCAAGTGGTGTTTCATTTAATATACATGACATGTGATAATCATATATTCATTCATCATCCATAAAGTGATAAAATCAATAGTTAAATGAATTATAATCACTTGTGACCCACTTTAAGAATTTAAATTATAACAATAATTAAAGCATTCCATTGGGCCACATTCCGGCCCAATTCTTCAATTTCCTTGTAGTCCAGTCTAATATTGTAGGTCAATTTTATTTTGAGTTTGAATTTTAGATTGGACCAAGTTTTAAAGAAAAGCCCCCAAAACTTAAAATTAACCTAATTTCACAACCCTAACAAATCCACCATGTACCACCTCCACCACCCATCTTCGACGACGGCACCGACAATGGCAGCCCAAAAGAGGCCACCACAGTCGTCATCACCATCATGACGAAGAAGGCTGCCTATTGCAAACTGCTGCAGCTCCTGCTTCCTCTCACTAGGCAACAACTACTACGTTTGGCCACAATAGTTGCCGTTGTCCCACCACTACAATGGTTTTGCTTCTTATTTGTTCCATCTCTATCTCCCTCCACTTCTTCAACAAGGTTTCCAGGCCTTGGGTTTTTCATTTCCGAAATCCAAGTACCCATGAAAGAAATTGCAACTTTAAAAAATTTGGTGCCCAAAAAACCCATCATCTTCTCTTGATACACATGTGTAGAAAGATGGAAAATGAATACATAAAACCCTAATGCCTTATGGATTACTATTTTCAAGCGAAAATAGCAACAAATGAAACAAATTACAACAAGGGGAAGCAAAAAAATTCTAGGGCCAAAAGTGATTATGTATAAACATCTACTTTAAACATGTAAAGCAATAAACATGTCAAATTAAATAACCTAACACCATCCACACTAAAATGCATTTTATACAACGATTTAAAAACTTAATCCTACTTAAGGCTCTCAATAACCATTGGCTTTGATACCATTTGTTGGTTATTGGATTTATTCATTACAATAGGAAATTAATTTTCCTTTGAAGATTAAACCCAAATGAATAATGGATCCTAGGCCACCTTTAAATCATTGGATGTTGTTTTTTAAATCCTAGCACATAAGGGTGAGATGATAATCTTGAAGGAGGTTTTAATAGCCTAACCAAGTGGTTCATCCCTTAGATCTTCTCCTTATTCTCCTTAGGTGCCTCCCTTTTGAGAAATATGAAAATGTGGCTAACATTAAGGCTTGAGAAATGTGCCTACAAAAGGTATATTTATAATACTCAATTAGGGTTTCATAATTGCACAAATTCCTTTGAACTTTATTGTAGTAGACCATTTAAGTCACACACCTTTATAAGAGCCAAGAGAGAGAGACCTAATTGGACCCACAGGATTCAAGCTCCAAAAGATGTTTCTAATTTGGTCAACTCTTGACCAATTGAGATACATCTATTGATCCCGGCTTAATCAACCAAAAAACTGAAATTGCACCCTCAAGTCGACTAATAGTTATGAAAGCAAATTATGATCCGATAACAGTATTCCCTAGTTATCGTTCCACAAGTAAACCTCCGTTTTACCGTCTATATGTTGAAATTGGCAAAATGACCATTTTTCCTTTCAACTTGTATTACACACTAAGTCCCATTTTCATAAGACAAATTCGTTGTGATCAAATCACAATGTAGAGTCCAACGATCTTATCGTCGGACTACTGAGCTCATGTTCAATTGCCTATAGAAAAGAATTTAGAGTGACGATCGTCTCATCATAATGATTAATAGATTCTACTATCGCAAGTATATGATCTCTAACTATTTCGGCCTGATTCCCAAAGCTCTGAGATCAATCTTCTAATTAAGACTTCACTTATTGGTACCTCAAAGAACTTGAACTAGCAATCAAAGGTACGTTACTCACTTAGGATTTAGGTGACTTGTTCAATAATCGAGTAAAATTTCATTCCGAGTGGTCACAAATAAGTCATCTACGCTGTCCCGTTCAATGTGCATCGAAAATACATTATTGTTCTTATTCCCAAATTTAGAAAAATCTCAATAAGAACAATGCAATCTTATCAATATAAAACATCCAACTTTATATAACGATTGTGAACGACATATTTTGATTACATCACAAATTGTGTCTCACTATATTCGAACAATCGAGTATATAATTTGAGACATTATATATGATTATGAAACCTTAGATATGTTTTGAATTGTAACACTCGAATAATCGAACGTTAATTCATAATATAATTTTTAAAAATACTACTCAAAAGGGCATCAAACTAACAACTTTGGTATCAAAGCCCGCTATGCAATAAAATTCAGCTTTATTATACTTCGATGAAATTCAAGAATCTACAATATTTTGATTGAGGACGTGAACTGGTTCCTTTTTCTTTAGCCCTAAAAGTTCGAAATGAATCACTCTTTATCGTCGCCGTTGACTAAAAAATGTAATTTTAGGCTAAACTAGACTAAACTGGTGATATGCCATGAGAAAAGATTAGGAACAAGCAGTTGGCCTGTGGCACAATATTTAACTGGTTAAATAAACCTCCGGTTCAAGCACCCGAAGGTAAAATTGCCAGTTCCAAAATAATTTAATTGATTTTAAATACGAAAAACTAATGTTAAATTCCTCAACCTTTCAAGACATGAAGTTTTAGATTCCAACCTACATAAATCCATGAATGTAAATCCCGACAAGACATAAAAACAATCACACATAACTTTAAAAAGAATTAAGCTAGATGTACATCTTTATCGACAACAATGATGCCATTCTCCCCTATGTGGAGAAAATCTGTGCAGTAAGAGAGAGTGTACATGTAGCATGATTGAACTTCAAACTAGACGCTAAGTGCTTTGATAATTTTGCCTCCATCTTTACTCATATGAAAATTGCAATGATTTCGAGGTTTAAATTGATGTTTTCTGTCACATGAGAACTAAGATTCACAAATTTAAATAGGTTGTTAATTTAGAAATTCACTTTTGAATGTTGAAGATTCAAACAATACTACTTCAGAGGTTAGGGAACCTCTATTATGTACCTATTTGGACTCCATTAAAGTGTGTTTTGAGGGAAAATTTATTTTGGAATAGCATTTTTTTTAGAATGTGTAGTTTAAAAAGAAGGAAAAATTTTGGATTTACGTGTATATCATTTTATTGGAGATATGCGATTAAAAATAGGAGAAAAAAAATGTATTTTGGATAAAATAGAGTCCAAATAGGGGCTAAATAGGTAGTTGATGAAATGGAAGGGTGAAAAAACTTGATATCGTTGTTAATAATGTTCGTTTTTAAAGCTACTTTCTATTATAGATACATCTCAACTTTTTGATGAAAAAAATAAATTCAATTAGCAAATCACTTTCTATTCAAAGTTAAACTCCACGACCAATCTCTGAATTATAATACTGTTGTCACTCCCTAAAGTACCGATCAAGATCCATCAAGACACCCACTATACGCAATCTAAGGTCATGGCATTATGGCTTGATGTGGGGCAATCTCGAAGCATGGTAAGGTGCTATCATTTTCAATAATACCAACTCTTGTAGGCCCCGACTTAGTACTTCTTCAGATAAAATCACCAGGCTAGGTTCGAAATCTTTATCGTAGCCCTCGAAAAGCTGGAAAGTACTCATGCAAGAAAAAGAGAAAAGCCAACGAAACCTGTGGATTCTTGTAAGTTTTTCGTCTATATAAATTGTTCATTTCTTCAAATTCTATACACAAGTTCATCCACACCATAAGGGACCAGCTTATACTTACATTTTATTTCGACCTCGAACAATTTCAATAAGAAAATTTATTTTTGTTTATGTTTTTACATTATCTCATAAACTGATAAGAAACTACATGTCATTTTTTGACATCAACATTTAGCACTAGAGATATGACCCTCTCTTGCAAAGAAGCATGTACTTGCAACAAAGTTCTCCAAAAAGCAACTCAATATTCTCAATCCTTTACCATTTAAAAATACGTCCTGAAAAATTAGTCATGGCTAAGGTTCAAGGAATCTTAGCAATACTGAGACGAGAAGTGACAAATTTAAAATCTCTACAAATTACTAGAGATGATACGCAGATGAAATTTCAACTAGGAAAATTTATCCTCAACTTACTATTTTCATGGAAGTCATAGAAAATATAATCAATGTTGAACATTGCATTGAATAAAAACAGGCTACCACTGCCAGTGCTGCAAAAATGGAAGTGGAGTCACCTGTTTACCATCAAGAAAGTCGACTTCTCGTTAGAAGGTTCTTGTAATTTCCAAAAGATAAACTTTTCAAGAGCCAGATTGATGAAACTAGAAAACGCCCTCAGCACAAAGGCAAGACCAGATGTTGGAAGGAATCTTGTTCAACCACTTGGGCAAGAATGAAAAGATGGATCCTAGTAAACCATGAAGCTGACTCACCAACTCGCACAATGGAAATAGCTTGGGAAGAACAAAATTAGCTAGATCAACGAAAAAGACGAATAGCGAATCTAGAGACCAAACAAAAAAGAGTGACTTAGAAATACCTAACTAATTAGCGATTTATATCTAGAGAAATACTGTTCGAACCATTATCGAGAAATCTAAAAGTGCCCTTACAAGATGAATAATGCTGTGTACATTCAGCTTGACAATCCCCTCACATAGGGGGTGGGGCTAGCAATTTTTAAAATTGTGGGCCCCACCCTTTTGTGAGGGGGCTGTCACCCATGATATACACCAAGGGTGTACATCTAGCATTTTCCTTTGCTAGATACATAGGCAAGAGTGACCCAATTGGCCACTTGGACAAATCTATGTCCTAGATGGAACTCCAAGGGATGAGTAATGCCATAATGTGCCGAGCATTTCTGGCGACCTTTGGAGATAGAATGCAAATGTGGTTCAGAAAGCTTTAACAAATTTGTATTGAAGTTAGAACAATATGGCTATTGTTTTTCTCATCGAATTCATGGGATCTAGGGTGTAGACTAGTCCTAAAAATACCTTGTTAATATTAAAAATGGACGAAGTGAATTTCATAATAGTTGCCATGACAGATTTAATAAGAAAATAGTAGAAGAAGTGAAGATCTTAGACGACGTAGCTCTAATGGCCTCATCTACAGTTTGGGAGCTCAGACTCGCTTCTGGTGGTTTGTCCATGAAGAAGGATCAAAATATTACAATAATAGCATGCTAGGAGAGGCGTAACAATAGTCCCTCAAGTCCATATATGATTGTTCATATAATGTATGGACTTGTCTTGTTAAAAGATTTTTGTTGGGGTGGTCTGTAACGATCCGGCCTCTCACCGGAGCCGTTATC
>CAIGRT010103104.1:0-13371 GCA_903798405.1 Fraxinus platypoda | reverse complement strand
CCACTTAGAGAAGCAGGAAGCACAAAGCCAAGAACCGCCGATTTTCTCTCAATAGGGGCTATCAAAAGATTCTCACACTAATTCAACAGTAACGGGGCATGGAGTATAAATAGGAATTAGGTATGATTCTAAGTTAAGCCCAATAAGGAATTATAAGGCCCAAATAGAAGCAATAAGTGGGCTGTCAACATATAAGAGCCCTCCAAGTTTAGGTTGGGCCATGAGCAGCACTAATTAAGATTATGCTGCTTCCAATGGCCCAACTAGGTTATATGCTTGATTTACCAAATTGTGGTGCCGATATACTTTCAGTCATTTGGTCGATGCCGACTGAACTTGATCAATATTTTTATCATTGCCCGGGGAGGTCGTTTGACAACAATTTTGCCTAACAAACCTCCACCTTNCGGGAAAGTCGTTTGACAACAATTTACCTAACATAATCCTCTTAGTGGCTTGGTGCTTGGTTTGCCTTTCATCTGCATAATTATGAAGCGACGCATTTGTGGGGGCATGAAAGATTTTCAGTCATGTCACTTGTCGGATTTTCATTGGAAAAATTTAATTTATTTTTTGGCATATTTTTATTTTAGCTTATAAGCTACAACTTTTTCTTATAATTTTAAAAAGTTGTTTATTTTGAGTGGGACGGTATTGTTACTCAAAATATAACTTAATAAGTAATTTCGACAAATAAAATGAGTCAAATAATTAAATAATAATAATTCCAGCTTATGGCAAAATTAGAGATATTACATTACGTTTATAAAATCACACTGCATACGCAATTTCGAATATACATGCTAATGAAAGATTAAATCTAAAATTTGTCGAGGAATTTTGTAATAATGATTTTAAATGATTTCAATTAATTAATTATATATATATATATAATGGGGATTTTGATGTTTGGTCTTACGATCTTTTGTGTTTGATCTTTGATTGAAGCAAGAGATCACATTCTTGAAGATCCAAATTATATTCCAAAGCTCTTTTGATTCAATCACAAAATTAATTCTTCATAATTCATCCCAAACATTATATTATTATTGATTGAGCCTTTGTTTCATACAAGAGAACATCCTTCAAATATCATATACATATTCCATAATCTCTTGCTTCAATCAAAGATTAAAACACAAAAGATCACAAGACCAAACATCAAAATCCCTACCTTCACTCATAAGCCATCAGAGTTCTGAAATTGGAAGAAGAGGTGCTTGGAGTTCCAGCGCTTCGGAACTAGTTCTTTCTTGGTGATTCACGTGGAGGGAAAAGTAACCCAAAGTTGCTAGGATGTACGGGTCGTACAATCGAAGAGTTTTTCAGTGATTTACAAGTTAGGTGATAAAAGTTAGCTAAAGTTTAGCATTGTCTGTATTAATTGTAAATTTACTTTTCTAGTGAATTTTACTGGTATGTTTGCCCAGAGGTTTTTGATCCTGAGAAGGGGTTTTCCTCCGTGATCATATCTGATGTTATTTGCTTTATTGCTTTTGATATATAAATCTATGTGATTGTTTATATTTAGGGTTAATTGGATTAATGACAATAATTATCTAGAGACAATAAAAAGTGACTTGTTACTTATTATCGGTTTAATTTGACATTTAGGTTCAAATATTTTTCAACAAATGGTATCAAAGTTTAATATCGATTCGTGACCCAATTTTATCTAGATGAGTTAAACACTTTCCGTTTCTTCCATACTTTGAAAGTAATAATTATGCATACAGAAGGTTAGAATGAAAGACTTTTTTAAGTCTATGGATGAGCGAGTTTGGATTAGTATAAAAAAGATTGTAGTGTCCCTTTTACATCTATTGCATGCGTAGTTATCCCTACAAATGTTTCTACTTGGTCTAAGAATGATTTAGATGAGTGTAATTGAAACAATAGAGGAATACAAGCCATCTTTGTGACTATTTCGCCTCAGGAATTCAAAAGAGTGTCCATGTGTGAGATTACAAAAGATGCTCGGGACATATGAGAAACCACGTACGAGGGAACCAAGACTGTGAAAAACACTAAGCTGTAGACGTTAACCACTAGGTTTAAAGAAATTATAATGATTGATGACAAATTTTTCGATGACTTCTATGCTAAATTAAATGATATAGCCAACTCTAGTTTCAATCTAAGTGAATGAATCCTTGAGGCTAAGATTGTGAGAAAGGTTATAAGATCCCTACCCGAGAGATTTAGACCTAAAGTCATTGTTATTAAGGAAAGCAAAGAACTAGATGACATCAAGATAAAAGAACTTGTAGATCTCTCCAAACCTATGAACTTAGTCTACTTCAGTCTGAGAAGAACAAATCTTTATCCCTCAAAACTGTCAGGGAAGCAAATAGTGACACCACTGATGATGAAAAAATTAAGAATGAGGAGCTTGCTTACCTTGCTAGGAAATTTAAGAAATTCCTTAAGAATAGTAGAGACCTTCCGAGAGATTCAATGGTGAATCTAGTACATCCAGAAAAGATAAAAAGAAAGAAGAGTGATGCTAGAAATACCTAAAAGGGGTCTATTAGGTGTCATTAGTGTAGGGGTTTTGGCCATGTTAAATCTAAATGCCCAAGTTATAAGAAAACACTAGGTAATGCTATGGATGCTATTCTCACGAATGACTATTCTATTTCCGATAATCAAAGTGAGAACTCCAATCTTGATAGGGAGAAATTATATGACATTTACTTCTGTGGTTAAGAGTGAGTCGCTTGATGACATAGAGCAATTTGTCCCTTCAAAGGAAGAATTAGAAGATGAACATGACATTTATGGGGCGCTCGATGAATTGCTTGAGGAGACCTTAAGTTGAAAATGTTGAATAGCTCTATCTTTAAGAAAATGCATTAACATGAGTCAGAAAATGAGAGTTTAGAAGACAAACTTAAGGAGTCTGGTAGTAGATTGAATGAGTTAATGATAAAGAAAAAGTCCTTAAAAGTTAAGGTTAAGATTCTTACTAATGACCATGAGAATCTAGTGCCCAACTTCAGTACTTTACTAGTAGTTCTAAGAATATTGACAATATGTTAGGATTAAATAAACCTAATACCCATGTTGCTTCATCTTCTAAAATCAAGTTGGCTCGTGGCTTAGTTAAGTCTAAACGAGTAGTCCCTGGACCTAGAGTAACCATACAACATAATGCTCTTCAACTTAAAGTTGGTCATAAGTTCATTTCCACGTGTCATAATTGTGGTGTTTTAGATCATATTAGGCCTAAGTACCGTAAGCCCTTGATTATGAACAACAAACAAAATCTAACTACTCATGTTAGATTCTTGACTAATCAAGTGAACCACTTGAATGAATTGATGACTTAATTGATTAAGATTACATCTTCTTCTAAGAAGGTTTGGGTCAAAAAGAGTGAACTCACAAGTCAAAATGATGTTAGTTGCAGTATTACTCGCGTTGCTCTTCATGGTAAGAGCGTCTCTAGGCCTTATTGATTAAGTATTTAGGTTTATGCACTTGTATTATTCATTTTCCCTTATTTCATTTGTTATGCATTAGTTTTTTTTGAAAAATAAAAATATGAAAATATGAAAAAATAATTGAAAAAGGAAAAAGGATTTTTGAAGTCATAGCGCTTTCATTTAATTCTTTTGGACATATTATTTTTGTGATCAAGTACTAGTATAATTACTGAATAGTGAATAAAGTTTTCATTAACTTTGTTTAGAACTTGTTTAGAGTATTTGGTATAGGTTATTGCATGTACTATCTGCACGCGTGTATGAAATTTGGAATGCGGTCATTTGTATGGTGGGTTGACTCTGAATAACGAACGACCTTTAACTAATTGACCTAAACTCTTGTATATTTTCCATAACTGAAAAAGAGTATTGTGCTGCAAAAGAATTGAATTATTATGATACTTCTTATACTTGTTTTCGTAGCCTTTTTTATTCAAACAATTAAGCCAGTTGGGTATTTTAAAACTTGGTGCCCTATAGTCATCTGACTTTGAAGTCATGACCCAAAGTTTGTTACATGAGTCAAAAAGTATGCTTAATGAAAATAAGTCTATACATAAGATATAAAAAAACTAGTGAGAAAAAAAAAAACATATACATATGCTTACAGATAGGGGAGAAAGAAAAGTTATATACTGAAGAAAAACTAACTATGAGTTTTTTTAATTTAAAATGTCCTAGTAGTACTAGATTTGATTTCATACTTTGAGGAATATATTCATTCATCAGTGATTTTTTGCATGTCCTTTCTCATTGATTTAAGGTTTTGAGACTTACTTACAAGACTTTAGTTGCACTTTTCACACATGAATATCTTATATAATTTACTCCATATAAGTTTAAAATAAGTTAAGTGACCAGAGTCAATTAAGGTTTAGCAGTATTAGACTGATTGTAAATTAACTTTTTTAGTGAATTTTACTGACAAGTTTGCCTGGAGGTTCTTGATCTTGAGAAGGGTTTTCTTCCATGAACATATCTAGTGTTATTTACCATATTGCTTTTGATGCATATGTCTATGTGATTGTTTAGATTTAAGATTAACTGGATTAATTATCGTAATCATCTAGAGAAAATAAAAGTAACTTGTTGCTTGTTATTACTTTAATTCCGCATTTGGGTCCAAATATTTTCCAACACTATGTATACATAATTTAAATACGAACAAATGCAAACTTATCAATAAAATTTTGTTTTTATAAATTTATAAACTAAAACAAGATGTTAACTATAAACATTTAATTCACAATTCCCTTAATTTAGTTAAAAAATAGTGTACACGAGTTCATTAAAACATTATACATCTTCAAAATTTATCATTTAATGACCATGTTATGTAGTTAATTTGATATATTAATCATCATAATATTTTAAAATAATATCATGATATCCATTTTGATAATTTGATATGTAACTTTACATATGAATAACTATTCTGTTAAATTAAATACTATATATAATTCATTTAAAAATCAGTTCAGAAAAATAGTACTATTTACACTGAAATTAAGTAAACTTATATGCCTAAAATTTAAAATATATCGAACAAGTTCTAGTTTAATTTCAGCAAATTAACTACAGCGCTCATTTTTCTCATGAAATGGACATAGTAGGTTTGTAATACAAAAAGTAGTAAGCTGTGTATGTGATACTCAAAACTGTAAATAGGGAAGATTATTGTAATTTTCTAAACGTGAAGAATATGTATATCTTGATATTTTCATAAAGTTCAAGGAGTGTCTCTGATAGTATCTCTAAATTTAATCTAACATATAAAGGTCATCTAAAGTTATAATTAATTTAGAGGTGGGTATAAAATGTGTTGGGAAGTTGTTTGAAAAGTAAAATACGTCTTTATTAAATTTCTCATTTATATATGGTTATAAAGACTGTAGATAATTAAGCTCTAAATAATGAGATATTTAAAAGTGCGGTAAAACAACAGTTTGAGTCCCCCAACATTTAAAGAAAAGCATCTAGGTATTCAACCTTTCACTTTTGTAGCATTGAAGTCCTATCCTCGAAATGTACAACAACTGTTATGAATGATAGACCTAAGATTGAGATACAATTTTCCATTTTAAATACTTCAATCACTACTCATTCTGGACTCACAAAGTCGGGTTGTTATATTTGAATCATATTTTTATTTTATTCCACCACTTTTAAATCGAACATATTCATTGTTGTACCAAGTCCCAACCTTGTCACATTCTTATACTCAACAAAACATTAATTAGCATAGCTTGTCTCTGATAATACTTACATCCAAAAAATCTGTTATGAGAGCGTAAATAGACTTATTTTCCCCTCATAATTTTAATAGTGTTCCTCATTTCAAATCGTCAGGTCACGATGTGCTAATTCATGAAAAAATGTAGATAAAAAAAATAAAAAAAAAACATAAGTGCAATAATAATAAAAGATTAAAGACCTTTTATACAATTAAAAAATGATATTGAAACAATAAAATTATGTTGCATTTTTTCTGTATACTAAATTTGTTTTGTAAAGACAGAAACATCTAGCAGTGGCACTAATGAAAATGGGACATGAACATGTATTAATTTGAATTCCAATGAAATTCCAGCCTATACAAGAGAAGAGACTAGGTTGTCAAGGCCTTTTGTGTCCGTGTTTTATAAGCTGTCCAAACAAATATGTTCATTTGAAATCTTACTACAACACTTACATTGAAGCTATCTAATAAACGTAACAATACTAAAGTATTTGTTTCAAAACAAACTTAAACCAATATATTATTACAGTTTTGGTCTCCTGCGAACGTTGGTGGCTGACACACAAAGCCAACTTTTAATTAAATTTTTTTTTATTTTTTTGAAGGGCTGTCAACGCAGACAGCCTTGTTTAAAGTTTTTTTTTTTTTAATCTCAATTTTTGAAATTATTATGGGGATATCAAACGAAGTCGAAATATTGCATTTTTAATATTATATCGAAGTGCTCACAACCTAATTTCCACCATCTCTAATGGCGTACGAAACGGTCAACCGTAGCAAAAGTTAGCACTCGCCGAAGTAAGACGTTTCAAAATATATAAATGATTTTTTCTTATTTTGTATCAATTTTCGAGGTCATTACGGAATATCAAACGAAGTCGAAATATTACATTTTTAATATTATATCAAAGTGCTCACGACCTAGTTTCTCCCATCTCTAACGACGTACGAAATGGTCAACCGTAGGAAAAGTTAGCACTCGTTGAAATAAGACGTTCCAAAATCATGTGAATTCAAACCATTTTCAAACAGTTTGGTTTGATGTTGAAATTGTCGAAACCTAATCATGTGAATTCAAACCGACGATTTCAAAACCATGATTTTTATTCTATTTGTCGGGTTGACAATTTTTTATTCACTCCTATTCTGTGTCTTAAAATTAAGAACGAAATAATTTGGGTTTTGGGTCTAAAATAGTTGAACGATTCTGATTCGATGCTCAATTTTAGCTGCAGAACCAATTTTTTTTTTATTTTTTAATAACCTCTCAATTAATTTTAATTTATATGAATTTACATGCATTGATATGTATTCAAAATAGGAACTCGCTATTTGAAAATTTTCCACCGCCTTTAGTTTAGAGAAAGCATGAAAGTGAAATAAGAAAATATTGGATATATTTTACAATTTATTTTTAAAGCATTAAAAAAAATTAGACCGACCGAAACAGATTAGTTTCAATTTCGTCCAGTTCCATTTTTTCCTAGGAAACCAATGGTTCCATTTTCACAATTTCCAACTTGGAATCAGTTCGATTCTCGAGATATTTGGACCGAATCACACCACCGTCCACCTCTAGTCTTTCTTATAGGCTTCTCTTAGCATGTATGTGTGTGTGTATATTATTATCTGGAAAGTCTCTTTCCCTAAAAAAACTAAGAAACAGGATAGGCCCAGAATTCTCTCTAGTCATATTTTGGACAACAGGTTCATGAATCTTCAAGTCATCCTAGCTGTGCATAAGAAGCACTAGTTTCAAAAATAGTAGTATCAAACTGAATTGATTCACACCTTGTAGTAGGATAGTAGCATCTCTATATGTGTGGATGCATTACTGATTAGGCAAAAATAGTTAGATAACGAGATTGAGCTTATCTTATTCAGTCCTGAGCAATAACATAATATGTTACACACGTGAGTTAGAGTTCTGGCTACTTTGACAAGGATAGAGATTACGAGTCGATGAAGATTTCTTAGTCATATTTAAGTAAAAATTGTGGGTGCATGGTGACAAGAACTACGACTATACATGCTGAAAGTTAGTATGTACATCCCCTTCAATAATTGAAGTTTATTTCAGTTTCAGTAAGCGGTGAATTGACCTACTTGACCATTCATCTACTTGAGTTTCATCAGAGAAGATAAGAGCAAGCCTTCCTTCAGTTCCTTGTGTGATCAATATCAAGACTCTTGGAACACATCATGGCTCATTTTTCATGTTCTTTCGCTGCAATTATCTGGTTTTTATATATATAGTGCATCTACCCATCTTCTCATCTATGATATCACTCCTCTCAAAGTGCATTTTTGCTCACATTACCAGATAGAACTGGATAATATAATAAACGAGACAATTTTTTATAGTCTTATCTAATCCACCTCACCAAACACCATAAATGCACTGCCAAGCTGTCAACAATATGGAGCATACTACCAGCTTATCTTCAAGTAGTTACGCCTCAGTAACAGGAAGTGTTAACCATTAAATCATACTACCTACAATGAGTAAGGCATAGAATGATGGAAATTAACATCTGAGGCTAAGCAGTCATGAAATAAGATAGGCATTTTCATGGCTAGATGACTGTTTTTCTTGCAATTCACGAATAGAAGTATATACCCAGTATGTGATAGACCTGTTATCAATGAACTCACAGTACTGTCAATTACTCCCCTGTCGAGGGAGGTCATACTCGTACACATTCACCGTAATGGATCACCGACAATCAAACTTCATAAATTCGTGTGAATATCTCACATTGTTCATTTTCCACTATAGAGTGTTGAAGTACATATTAAATCTCCGAAATTGCATGGATCCTACAGATTGATTTATTTAGCGTATAGGAAAATCGCTTCACCGCATGGAGTCTTTGTGATGGATGTCATTGCTAGTATATCCTAATTTTATAGGCTAAGTCCCCGTTCACTCAATCTCAAGAGAGGACGTTTTTCCCTTAGCAAACAACCTAAGAAGAGTTCAACGTCCTATGATTAAGCACTTCAGACCTCCGGAAATTCTTTCTTCCACTCCGTCTTTGTCGATAATAATAAATGATAAAGTGATTTCTTTATTGCTAGAAATAAAATACGACCTTACTACAAACCTTACTTGTAATCAAAACAAAGTTTAAACCCGGAATTTGGATAAAAACCTTGAACAAACAAAAATTTAAAGAATGGAATGCAAGAAAATTGAGGCAAAAATTGAACTCTTTGTCCTTAAGACGAATTTGCTTCGCATCGACGATGGTGGATTAATAATCGTCTTCCAAGACACAAAGATCAACTTATTGTGATGACAGCACTTCGAATCACAAGAAATGATGAATTGAACGAAGTTTCGTACTCCTTTTTTGTATGAAAATAACAAAGTTTTTGGTGCAGAATTTTGGCGAGAATATGATGTTATATGTTATACTATGATTGAATAGAATTGGAGTGAATGAAACTGTTAACCCCCAGAACAAAATCTTTGAACCCATATGCCCATTGGCGAGGAGAAAGGCAGCATGCGAAGAGAGTAAAAACACAGAATGCTTGCATAAAGATCTTAAACTGTTCGTTAATTACAGGCTATTAAAGAAGAGCACATGGGCAAGTGAATAAAGCGTGATTCTTAACCAGCTCAGTTATAAGACTACAAAACTACCCAAACACCTGGAGGAAAATCTATAAATACACCCTTCGATATGAGGAATGGCATGCAATTTAATTCTTTCCATCTCAAATAACAATTTCTGCTCTTGTTCTAGTCTAAGCATCTAGACTAGTAAATTTAGGAGAAGAAACTCATAGTTAAGTGAGAAGATTTGTTGATTGTATTTACCAATATTTAATTGTAATTGTTTATCCAGTTTTTACCGTTAACAAATTGGCGTCGTCCTTGGGAAACCGAACAAAGTAAACCGCAGATCCATTCGCAAAATTACTGTAACTGACTACTTCTGTATATGTAGTAGACTCCTCAGTGGAATCAATACTATCAACCACACTTAATTCATAAGCTACCAAATCTGTTTCTCTATACTTCCGTAGAGGTTTAATCTATCTGCGAGGTCTGTCCTTAGCAATCGAATACTATGGTGTTGCTGGTGGTGTAGGCTGTTGCTGTCTGTTAGCTTTGAATTAGACTGATATGAAGCCTCTGATCTCTCTTTTGAATTACTCTCCAGCTCTACCTGAGTATTTTGATCATGTTGATTAGTTTTATCAGAATTCCCACTAGGCAAACTTTGAATCATATTAAGCTCATCAAACATTACATCTCTACTAACCACCACATTTCGTGTCTTAAGACACCACAACTTATATCTTTTCACACCTAATTTATACCTAAGAAAGATGTACTTTCTAGATCTAGGCTCCAACTTCTCATTATTCACATGAGTATAAGCAGGACACCCAAATATATTCAAATCAAAATAATAAGAAGGTTTACTAGACCATACCTCTTCTGGTATCTTTTTTTCGATGGCAACTAAAAGTGAGGGATTAATCAGAAAACAGCTGCAGTAGCAGTTTCAGCTTAAAAAGTCTTAGACAACCTATTCATCCGTTCTACCATACTATTCTGATTCAGAGTTCCAGACAGTGTCAAGTGTCTCAAAATGCCTTCAACCCTGAAAATGTTATTGAATTCACGTGAACAAAACTCCAACTCTTTATCTTACGTAGATGTTTCACCTACTTTTTAATATGTTTTCAATCATTGTTTTCCACTCTTTAAATGTAGCAAACACATTACTCTTCTGTTTCAAGAAGAATACCTAAACTTTTCTGAAGAAATTAATAATCACTGTCAGCAATTAATAAATACCTCCTTTAAAAGCCGCCATTGCCGATCCCTAAAAAATTGAATGGGCATACTCAAGTGTTCCCTTCGTGCTATGTTTTTCTTTAGTGGATCTGGCCCTTTTCTGTTTCCCAAGTACATATGCTTAAAAAACTTTATCTTATTGGTCTTCTACCCATCAAGAAGTCCCATCATGCTAAACTATGTCATACCATTCGAGCTCATATACCCAGTCACATATGCTAAAGTTTGCAACTCTTTCACCAGTCAAAGAAGAAGTAGTAACAACTACATTCCCTATGACTATAGAACTCTGTAAAATGTACAATTGAGTTAGGTTTTATGTTCGTTCATGACAACAAGAGAACCCTTGCTTACGATCAAGATTTGACCTTCACCAAAGATACGAGATTCTTCTTCAGTTTGGAACGTGCCTTACATCTGTAAGTGCTCTAATAGGCCCATCGTACATTCTGATTCTGACTGTTCCAACTCCAGTAATTTTGCTAGGTACATTGTTTCCCATAATCACAACACCTTTTGGAATTTCCTCATATGTTGTAAAATAGCTCGTGTTGGGACACATATGGAATCTACAAGCCGTATCTAGAACTCAATCCTCACAAAGTTTGGAATCAATATAAAAAATCACAATAAGCTCTCCTTCACTTTGTCCATCTTTCACAACATCAGCCTCTACTGTGTTTTTAGGTTACTTTCCTCTATTTGTAGCAGTAGCCATTTTCTTGTTCTTCAAAGAATAGCAATCAACTCTGATGTACTACTTCTTCTTACAATAGTGACATACTTTCTCTGTATGTCCGAATTTTGATCTATCTCTCATATTCCTACCAAGATTCTTGTCTTGATTCTTCATACGAACAACCATGCACTCAGTTCGACTCCTAGATCCAACTACAAGATACCTCATATTCTCATTAGATAACAAAGTATCACAGACCTCATCAATTGTGAGAGTGTAACGTCTATAGAGTATTGTATCTCTAAAACTCACATAATCCAATGACGTACTTTCGAACATTCAGTGAGAATACAAGCACCGTTCCAAGTGTAACTTACTAGTCAGACTCTTTGTCATATAAAGATGCTCCAATCTCAACCACAACATTGTGGCACATTTCTCCTTTAAAACATCCTGAAAATTTTGATTTGATAAATATAGATAAATTTTTTATTGGACTTTCTAATCACCATGATGTCTTTCATCCTGCATCCGGTTGAAGGCATCTTATCAAAATCTAGTAAGGCTTCCTCCAAATCTATCTGCATGAGAATCGGTTGCATCTTCACCTGCCATAGAGTAAATCTCGTGTTATGATCCAATAACAGAATTTTGTATTTCATCGTTGCCATGCGAAAGATCAACCTTGCTTTGATAGCAGTTTGTTATAAATTTAGCATAAGATAATAGTAAGATGAAATAACAAACTCAAAACAAGAATAACAATATTTTATGTGAAAACCTAAGACGGAAAAAAAAAACCACGGGCGGATGAGGAGTGTTTCACTATGAATCAACAATGAATGTGTTACAATAAAGATCTCAATGCTCTCAATTAATATCTAAAGCTCTTAAGATGTTGTATGAATACTATATTTCAATACAAGGCGAGATTGCTTATATATAAGCTCTAAAAATGAGTTGTAGATGAATTGGAGTAAACAAAATGCGAAATAATGCGAAACGTGCCTGGATTGGATAAATACGCCGCTCGAGTGCCAGCTTGGCTGTAAGCAAGTGGCGATCGCTGCTCGAGCGATAGACTCGTATTAAGCGAGCTGCAGTGTAGATCCTGAAGCACTGTCTTTCGGGATAAAATTGCTTCTAAAGCTTCTGATGGCACTTAGGCGCTAGGACGCCCAACTCCGATTCCAAGAGTCCCAAAACCATTTTATGACTTATCCAAAATTCTTTTCCAAGCGAAACTCCAAACGCGGTGTAATTTTTTCGCCCCAAGTTCACATTAACCAAAACTCCAATTGCCCAATAGAATTTGGGTCACACCACAACAGAACATCATAGACTGCATCATCATGTTCAATCTCTTTGTCCTAAAACTAAGAATTGACTAAGACACTTACAAACCTCTTACCTCATATTTCAACTTTAGAGGTTTTCGGTATCTTCTGCTGTTTCACCTTCAAATTCTATCATTGAGGGAAATTCTCAAGAATCTTTTAGACTTTCTCTTTCAGTATAGAACTCATCCAGTAAACTAATTAACTTAGGATTTTAACCTTGGCTTTACATTCTTGTAGTGAACTCATTGCTTGAATAAAATATATTGGTTCCATTTGTAAAAGTTTCTTACACAATTTTCTGGAGCCTTTTAATTCTTCTCTCAGCTTTTTTTACATTTTTGAGTTCTTATATTTATTTAAAAATAAAAATGAGAAAACCAAATTCACTATTAAACTAAGAAACCAGAGATAGCCGACTGGGTCTTGAATAGAAAAATTGTCTTCTTTCAAATTACATTGAACTAGTTAGTCAAGTTTTGAAATCAGCTTTATTGAATTTTGTTAACTCATTGGAAAATCATGTAAAGAAATCCAAGGACAATGATTAGCTCTATCTTTACTGGATCAAGAGCCAAACCTTGGCACTCTTCTAAATCCTTCTTCAAGTCCTTTGGTCCCAGTCAAACGTAATCAGAAAGATGGAGTTTGCAGTTTAGTTCTTGGTTATTTTTTCGTATGTCCCAATTTGGAAATTGGCTTCGTAGAAAATCGTCACACAAAGATAGCGAAAATACGTAGTTCGACCCTACAACACCTAGAAGGGGGGGAGGGGGGGTGAATGGGTGATTATGCGGAATTATAATTAC
>CAIGRT010103100.1:0-11037 GCA_903798405.1 Fraxinus platypoda | reverse complement strand
AACCTACTGAGACAACAGGCAAAGCTAAGAGGGCTGCTTATGATAAGTGGATCGTAGCTGACAAGACGGCTCGTTGTTACATTTTAGCATCAATGTTAAATGTGTTACAACAAAAGCTTGAAAGTTAGGAAACCTCTTATGACATACTAGAAAGTCTGAAGGACATGTTTGGACATCAAAGTAGAAGGGCTCGTTTTGAGGCCGTTCGTACCTTGTAGAACATCCACATGAAACCCGAAACACCCGTGAAGAATCATGTGTTGACTATGATGGCACATTTCAACGTGGCGGAGAATCTGGGTGCAACTATTGATTAGGAAACTCAAGTTGATATGGTATTGAATTCTTTATCTAATATGTGTTCACAGTTTGCTATGGACTATCACTTGCACAAAATGAATATGCCATTGACCGAGTTGATGAATGAGTTGCAAAATGTAGAAAGTGGTATGAAGGGTAAGAGTGGCCATGCTCATGCAGCAATTGGTAGCTCCTCTACTTCCAAGCCAAAATGCGGAGTTGGAAAGAAGAAGAAGAGATTTAACAAGAAGCCAGGCAGCAACCAAAAGTCCAAATCATGTGAAACGTCAAACGGCAAATGTTTCCACTATCGAGAGGCATGTTGGATCACAAGGACCGAGTTATCGTTGCATTATTGTATTTATATGGATCTACATATGCATTCATGCATCATATGCTAAATTATTCTTCGCTGCTCAATTTTAATATGCCATAAATGGTTATTTTTCAGCAAAATGTCTCTCAGAGCATTTTTTGTTATTCTAAAACAAAACAAATTTATATCGGAGATAATTATGTGGATTGGAAACATAATTTGATGTTTGCGCTTATTGCTTAAAAACTTAATTCTGTGCTCGAAGAGAAATGTCTCGAAGAACCTACTGAGACAACAGGCAAAGCCAAGAGGGCTGCTTATGATAAGTGGATTGTAGCTGACAAGATGGCTCGTTGTTACATTTTGGCATCAATGTTAAATGTGTTACAACAAAAGCTTGAAAGTTAGGAAACCTCTTATGACATACTAGAAAGTTCCAAGAGGGCTGCTTATGATAAGTGCATCGTAGCTGACAAGATGGCTCGTTGTTACATTTTAGCATCAATGTTAAATGTGTTACAACAAAAGCTTGAAAGTCAGGAAACCTCTTATGACATACTAGAAATTCTAAAGGACATGTTTGGACATCAAAGTAGGAGGGCTCGTTTTGAGGCCGTTCGTACCTTGTAGAACGTCCACATGAAACCCGAAACACCCGTGAAGAATCGTATGTTGACTATGATTGCACACTTCAACGTGGTGGAGAATCTGGTTGCAACTATTGATTAGGAAACTCAAGTTGATATGGTATTGAATTATTTATCTGATATGTTTTCACAGTTTAGTATGGACTATCACTTGCACAAGATGAATATGCCATTGACCAAGTTGATGAATGAGTTGCCAAATGTGGAAAGTGATGTGAAAGGTAAGAGTGGCCATGCTCATGTAGCAATTGCTAGCTCATCTAGTTCCAAGCCAAAAGGGGGAGTTGGAATGAAGAGAGAGATCTAACAAGAAGCTGGCAGCAACAAAAAGTCCAAATCATATGAAACGTCGAATGGCAAGTGTTTCCACTATGATCGCAAAGGACACTGGAAGAAAGACTGCCGCTGATGCACTAGCTAAAAAATAAGGTGCTGGTTAGTTTTTTATTGCTGAGTTATGTTTGATGGTTGATTCTACAAATTCCTGGGTTGTAGACTCTGGAGCCCCTAACCATATATGTATGTCTATGTAGGTGCATCAGGAGAGCAAAAGACTCGGTGAGGGCCAGTTTAAAATTTTCGTCGGCACATGAGCTATAGTTTCAGCGAGAGCAGTAAGAGTAGTTTACTTTTGTTTCAGTAGTAGTGTGCATTTAATCCTTAGAGACGGTTATAATTTCCCGTGAATGAAGTGGAATTTGATTTCTAGTTCTTGTTTAATAGGACAAGGTTATTCTGTAAATTATGTGCATAATGCGCTTTATATTTTAAAGAATAAAGCTCATATTTGTGCTGGATATTTGACTAATGGTCTTTACATTTTAAATTGTACTACAAATGAAATAAATGTTACTTCTACAAATTATAAACAAATGCCTTACCATACTAGTGATACATATCTATGGCATCTTAGACTTGGACATATTAACCTTAATAGGATACAAAGACTGGCTAGAGATGGTCCACTTAACATACTTAAGATCGAACTGTTGCCAGTTTGTGATTCTTGTTTGGAAGGTAAAATGACCAAGAGATTCTTTCTAGCAAAAGGACATAGAGCCAAAGAAGTATTAGAAATAGTTCATTCTAATGTGTGTGGACCCATGAATACACATGCAAGAAGGGGATATAAGTATTTTATCACTTTTACATATGATTACTCTAGATTCAGAATATCTACCTAATGGCTCGAAAGTCAGATGCTTTTGGAAAATTCAAAGAGTATCGAACTGAGGTCGAGAAACATTTGGGTAAGAGTATTAAGACACTTCGATCAGATCGAGGTGGCGAATATCTCTCGGGAGAATTCATGGACTATTTAACAGAAAATGATATTGTTTCTCAACTGAGTGCGCTAGGTACACTCGAACAGCATGGTGTTTCAGAAAGAAGAAATAAGACATTGTTAGACATGGTTAGGTCAATATGGTTAGGTCAATGATGAGTTTCGCAACTCTACCTATCTCATTTTGGGGATATGCATCGAAAACAGTAGCATATGTTCTTAACTTAGTTCCTTCTAAGTCTGTTCCCAAGACTTCCCTAGAATTGAGGAATGGGTGCAAGTCCAACTTATATCACATTCGAATTTGGGAATGTCCTGCTCATGTGTTGAAAGAGAAGGCAAAAACATTGGAGTCTAGATCAGAGATATGACTATTGCTAAAGGTACCGCGAAATATTATTTTTATAGTCCTCTAGATATGAATGTCTTTGTTAGTACAAATGTAACCTTCTTGGAGGATAAGTATATTAATGAACGTCAATCCAAGAGTAAGGTCGTATTGGAAGAAATAAGTGCGAGGAATTCCATCTTATCGATTCCTGAAACGCAACCTCATGATAGACAACCTCTGGTGTCAAAAATACCTAACAATGTGATTTGAGTGGGAGAGATGAGTCATCATCTAATTCCATAGATCAAGTAAATGTTGAAGGTATTGGGAAGGTAATGGTGGTACCAACATTGATACAAACGTTACAATTCTAAATGATGCCATGGTCCGGGATCCACCGCCCCTTAGACAAAGTTAGAGGATTATCAGACCACCTTCTAGATACTTGTTAGCTAGAGAGTCAAATCAGATGATTTTCACAAAACAAGTTGATGATCTGACTTCATATAAGGAGGCTATAAATGATGTGGATGCAGATTTATGGCAACAAACTATGAATACTGAAATGGAATCTATGTATTCCAATCAAATCTGAGAACTTGTAGATGCACCAGAAGGGATAAAACCCATAGGGTGCAAATGGGTCTATAAGAGAAAGAGAGAAGCAGACAAGAATGTGGAAACTTTCAAAGCAAGGCTAGCAATTAAGGATTTTACCCAACGAGAAGGCGTCGATTACGATGAGACCTTCTCTCCTATTGCTATGCTTAAGTCTATCCGGATTGTCATGTCGATTTCAGCTCATTTTGATTATAAGGTGTGGCAAATTGATGTCAAGACAACATTTTTTATTAGCTATCTTGAGGAATGTATCTATATGATACAACTAGATGGATTCATAGAACGTGTTCCAGAAAGCAAAGTCTACAAGCTTTAGTGGTCCATTTGTGGTTTGAAGCAGTCATCAAGATCTTAGAACAAAAGATTCGACGAAGTGATTAAGACATATGGTTTTGATCAGAACTTTGACGAACCTTGTGTCTATAAGAAGATACTAGACAAAATTGTAATGTTCTTAGTGCTTTTTGTGGATGACATTATGATAATTGGAAACGATGTGGGGGCATGATTGGCCCAACAGTTTCATATGATGGACTTAGATGTTCTAGGCATTCAGATCTTAAGATATCAAAAGAATAGGCACATAGCTTTATCTCAAACTTCATATATTGACAAAATACTTGTCAGATTTGCCATACAAGATTCCAAGACGAATAATCTGCCCTTCAGACATGGAATCCAACTCTCTAAGGATCGGTCTCCTAAGACTCCTGAAGAGGTGGAGCGCATGAGTAAGATACCTTATGCATCGACAGTTACTAGTCTCATGTATGCTATGCTGTGCACTAGACCTAACATTTGTTATGCTGTTGTTATAGTTGGTAAAGGAGATGTGATTGTTAGTAAAATTGCTACTGGAGATAACCTTAATATGTTTGTTCTATCTTTAACATTTTAAGAATGTATTCGAAGTACTTAAGTAATGTATAACAGTAAACAAAAGTTCTAAGTGTTAGAGATGAAGTTTTACACAAATCAACAATTCTTCATCATAGTTTTAGAATATACTATTTTTCAATATTCTAAAAGGCGTGTCTAGGCAGCGCGGGTAAATAGCAGTAAGCGCGAGTTAAGTGATCAACTACTAAGTTGACCACTTAATGCGCAATGCTTTATTATTATTTTTTCCCTTTTTAAAAAAAACCTTTTATTTGACTTTATTTTATTAAGTTTTAACTCTTTTTAATTTTTTCTCTTTTTTCAAAAGCCTTTTATTTTACTTTAGTTCAAGTTTTAAATGACTTTATATGTAAAAAAGTAAAAAATGACTTTATCCGAAAAAAATTTAGATAAGATTTAAGCTAAGTGTTATCTATATTATGTAATTATGATTTTGAGACTTTGCGTTTTTTTAGAAACATTGAAAAGTATATATGAAATTCCTATAAATCTGTTAATTATGACATGTCTAGTTGAAAATATGAAAAATACTCTAGGTTTTGCATTTCGAAAACATGAAAATTGTATAATTGACTAATTGTATTAATTATTAAGAAAATATAGTATTTTATAATTTTGGATGTTTGGTATATATTATTTTAGTTGTTAAATAATTTTCAATATGAGTAAGTATTTAAAATAAAATAAAAAGTAATGATTTTTTATGCTTAGGTTTGTAAATCTTGAAGTTTGGTCTACACGCCTAGTCATGCTTTATGCTTTTTAGAGTACTATTATTTTCTTGTAAGTTAATTAATTGTAGTAGATTTAGCGGAGTGTATTCAATTGAGAATTTTAATGACTTTTTGGGATTTAAAAAGTTTAGGAGTATTTAATATAGACTTTTGGAGACACTCTAAAAGAATTGGTGTATTCAATTGAAACTTTTATAAACTTTTAAAAAGTCTCTTAAAGTCACGGTGTATTCATATGTGTTAGGATGATTGTTTAGCATGATTGGTCTTACTTTGCGACTGTATAGTGTTAGGATTATTCATATGTGACAATATAAATATTGTCAATACAAAACATATATTCTTCTTTTCCATTCTCATCATAAATATTTCACCTCATGTCCCTCTTAAATTAACAAACACAAATTATCCTTCTTGGCATCTCCAAGTCAGTATTCTTCTAATTGGATATGATATGTTTTGTTGATGGATCATGTCCATGTTCTCTTGCCATAATAAAGTCTAATGGAGCAATCATGTTAAACCCTGATTTTGCATTCTAGATCTGTCAAGATCAACTTCTACTGAATCCAGTTATCAATTCTCTTTTCCCTATCATAATCCCGTTCATAGCCTCTTACTTCACTAGAAGTTCAGAACACTTTTAAAACAACATATGCCAAATCATCTGGTAGAGAATGCAATATAATTGAAATGCCCATCGATCCAGCCTACTGATAGAACCAAACTGTTATCGAACTCCAGCAATCTGGTAAGAGTTTGGCTAATGAACTTTCCTTAATGAATTCTCCTTAAAAAATCTTAAAGGGCTTCTAGATGACTGTGAAGAAATATCATCTGCATCTGTGCTTGTGAAACACCTTTTTTCTTTGACGAGCTTCATGAAAACTCATTAATTTTGAAGCCTATCTTCATCATCTTGACAAATCCAAATAGCCCACTCTGTCAAACACCACCTATATAGCCACATCACAGTCAGACAATCGTTCCCACATTCCAATTCTCACTCGGCTGACTCTTGTTCCACTACTCCATCTAGTAATATCAACAATAATCACAATGGAAAATACTGCAGTCACTATCAAATATGTGGTATTCAAGGGCCTTTAGCTCGACGATGCCGTCAACTTGCTCATCTCTATATGATATGCAGCTGAATATCATCAAGTACTTGGTAGTTTGTAATACCTAGCTTATAAGATCCAATATTGCCTACTTTGTTAATATTCTTCCTCAGTTCATGTACAAGCCTACCACATAACAATGGATGTCAAATAAGCACTTGATGCTATTTTTGTGGTATTCTTCGATATGGCATTTTTCTTCGTGGGCTGTCGCTTCCATTCTTCATGCTTTCTCTGATTCTGATTGGACTCACAATGCTAATGATTTTGTGACATTTATTGATTATTGCAGTCGTTACACTTGGATATATTTTTTTAGATCTAAAAGTGAGGTTGGTACCACTTTTAAGAGCTTTGTAGCTTACATTGAGACTCAATTCTCTTCTAATATATAAATTTTGAGGTCAGACAACGACGATGGGGAATATATGTCTCATGATTGTCGGGCTTTCTTACAACAAAAGGAGATTCTCTCTCAACGCTCTTTTCTGTATATTACTCAGCAGAACGGGGTAGCTGAAAAAAAAAGAATTGTCATTGGTTAGATGTTGTTTGACTTTTGCTATTGAAATGTTTGGTTTCGCTTAGATTTTGGGTCAAAGCCTTCTACGCAGCGGTACATCTAATAAATCGACTTCTTACTTAGCATTTGTGATTTGACTCACCTCATTTTCGCCTGTACGATTCACATCCTCACTATGACACGTTGCATGCTTTTGTATGTATTTGCTATGTTCATTTGCCTCCTCATGAAAGTCATAAGGTTGTCGTTCAATCCATATGGTATGCTTTAGTGGGTTACAATATTGTTCATAAGGGTTTTGTTTGTTATGATTGTGTTGCTAATCATTTTCGGTTATCTCACAATGTGGTTTTCTTTGTGAATTAGTGTTACATCTTGTCCTTCTCTGATTTGGCTCAACTCTTTAGTTTTGAGGATTGCTCTTGCTCTATCTAACGTTTTAAACCAGGTTTGGTATATCAGAGATGGCAACCTCCAGCCCCACGTCCCCTTCCTGACCCCGATCCCATTTCAGACTTTACTATTCTTAAGCGATCCACTCGCATCACTCATCCTTCCGATCGACAGGGTTTTTCTGTAATCTTATCTCATATGACAATTCTTACTTCTTATTCTCAAGCATTTACCCAAGCTTGTTGGGAGAAAACAATGCAAGAAGAACTTCAAACTCTTTAGGAGAATCAAACATGAGATATTATTTTTTGTCTACCTGGCGTCAAACCTATTGTGTGAAAGTGGATCCATTCTTATGGATCTCTAGAGCAATATAAAGCTCAGTTGGTGGCTCTTGATAATCGTTAAGAATATGGTAGATTATGAGGAAACTTTTGCCCATGTTGCCAAAATGACAACGACTCATACTATTCTTAAATAGCTGCCACCAAGTGTTGGTCTTTGTAGCAGATGGATGTCAAGAATTCTTTCTTACATGGCGAGCTTAAGAAAGATATTTTTATGTCACCTCGAGCATGACTCTTCTATTTGCCTTTTCGAATGTTTGTAAACTAAAGGGCTCATTTTATGGGTTGAAACGGGCTCCTCGTGCTTGGTCTGACAAGTTTCCGTACAATCTCTTGAAGTTATCATTTACTCAAAGTTAATATGATTTGTCTGTCTTTATCTCTGACAACAAGGCAGGTGTTATACGTCTTCTAGTTTATGTGGATGATATATTTATTACAAAGACAGACTTCGAATTGATAACTCACCTTCAAGACCGACTTAAGGAGTCGTTTCATACGAAGGATTTGGGATCTTTACAGTAATTTTTAGGTCTTGAGGTATTTTTAAATCCAGCTGAAACTTACTTGCATCAACATATTGTATCAACATAAGTATACAGATGAGTTGACTACATTGGCTTGACTTCAAGATTGTCGTTATGTTGCCTTTGGAGGTGAATGTGAACTATCACAAGGAAGAGGGTAATCTTCTTCCTGATCCCTTCTTGTATTGCCATTTAGTAAGGGTGAATGTGAAGTATTGCAAGGAGGAGGGTAATCTTCTTCCTGATTCCTCTTTGTTTCTCCAGTTAGTAGGTAGAGGAGGGGGGTAATCTTCTTCCTGATCCCTCCTTATTTTGCAGTTAGTAGGTAGTTTGAATTACCTGACTATTACACAACCCATATCTCCTACCTGTCTAGAAATTTTGCCAATTTATGCACACACCACGATATCTCCACTTGGCTGCAGTTCGTCGCATTATTAGATACTTGATGGGTGCACCTGATAGGGGCCTTTTCTTCCCTACCAATTCTCCTATCTTAAATTAGTAGGCTATAGTGATGCTGATTAGGCTGGATGTGTGGATACTCGTCGTTCGATTACAAGTTGGTATATGTTCCTCGGTAGTGCGCTTATTTCATGTGAAGTAAGAAGCAGGATCGTATATCTAAATCTTCCATTGAATCTGACTGTTGCACTATGTCTTCTCTCTAAGATTGTTCGACTTCGAGGTCTTCTAGCAAAGCTTGGTTGCCCTCAGCTTTATGCTACTCCACTTTATGCTAACAACACTAGTGCCATTCAAATTATTGCTAATCATGTGTTCTATGAGCACACTAAGTACATTGAAAAGGATTGTCATTTTGTACGTAAGGCTTATGATGATTGAATTATTACTCTTCTGCATATCACAACTGATGTTCAGATCGCTGATGTGTTTACCAAGGCGATGACTTGACAACACCATCAGTTTCTTATTAGCAAATTGATGCTTCTAGATCGTCCAACATCAATTTGAGAAGTTATTTTAACAAGATCGATGAAGATTACAATGAAGATTACGAACAACTTATACTACCTTAATTATGTACATAATTGTATTTTACCATATTTACATTTACTATATTTTGATTAAACCTAGTAAACCTCTTCCTATATAATGCAATAGATCCCTGACGGAAAAATCATTCAGCCAATTATTGTCATCAATGAGGGGATGTTTGCATTTTTCCTGTTGCTTCAGTTGATCATCAGTTGGTAGATTCACTCAACAAACTTGTGTATGCATCTCATTTTCAACTATTACGGTCTAAGATAGGAGTCACCAATGTGAACTCTATCTTGTGGGGACATGTTAGAGATAAAGTTCTACAAAATCCAAACAACTCCTCATCACAGTCCTAATATACATTAACATATCGGTTAATTAATTTCAGGAGATTTATTCAACACAATATTAAGTCTACCATGATTTCTCTTACTTTGCAATTATATATTAGTATTAAGATTGTTCATAAAATTCAAGTTGCTCAATTATTTCTAGCTTCACATGTAGTTCGAATCTCGTTGCTAGATTAACTATCCATTTATAAAAAAAAATTGAGAAAATTGTGTATGTTTTAGTTTGTACCATTTTATTTTCGTTATTAATAAAACACGCCATAATGAAGGGTTAAAAAAAAAAACTTAAATATTCAAGTTTTTCTCCTCTTTAGCAACGTAAAGTAGAGCATGTTTGAGCCCCTTTTTTTTTTCTTAAGAATGCAATTTAGTAAAGTAGATTGATGGAGAATGTGCGGTTGAAAAATAAAAATAAAATTTGGGTTTCCGTGCAATATTATTTTATTGAAAAATGTATAGTTTAATATAAGAGAAATAAACATGTATTTTGAAAACAATGGGGATCAAACAAGGGTTGTGTATGTTTTAGTTTGTACCATTTTATTTTCGTTATTAATAAAACACGCAATAATGAGGGTTTAAAAAGATTTAAGTATTCAAGTTTGTCTCCTCGTTAGCAACGTAAAGTCATACATGTGTGTTGCTTGATATGAGGTACACAGAATACACCTCCATTGTCGTCTATACCAAATTGAGAACCTGTAGCTTATACCGCATCTTATTCGATTTTGATAGAAAAACCAGCTTACTGCAGTTCATAGCTCGTAACAAAATAGCACACAACTGCCTAAAGACTACAGATGGTTGTCGTCGAATACAAATGAGTGCATTGTTTGAAGACTAAAAAGAAACCTTCTAAAGAAACATCCTGCTTTGCTCATTTCTAATTGAAATCTTCCATATTTCTAATTGAAATCTTCCATGTAACCTAGGATCATATTAAATGCTCTATTATTTCTTTGTGATTCAAATATTCATCTATCTGTTGATGATTCTCCACTGATCTCAATGCTTCAAGCTCCATTGCAACCTCCTTCATACTAGGCCTATCTTCTCGTTTTGATTTGAGGCAACGTTCTGCAAGTTTTGCAACTCGTTTCACCTGCTCAATTTGGTCATCTCTTACCAAATTCATGTCAACAATTTGTACTAACCGATTATCTCGAATTGCATTAAGAAAGTATGATGAAAGAATTCTATCTTCTTCTGGTCTATCATGAGAAATGGCCTTCTAAGTGGTTAATAACTCTGCCAAAACAACTCCAAAGCTGTAAACATCGCTTTTCTCAGTCAATTGGCCAAAATGAAGATATTCAGGATCCAAATATCATATTGTTCCTTGCACCAAAGTAGTGAGCACAGAATCATCAAGTGTGTCAAATCTGTCGAAAAAGAAAAACATCACACAATAAGAAGCGCAACAAAAAAAAAGCAAATAGAAGAGGGAAAATTATTGTACATGTTTGGACAAAATCACCAATAATAAGAGAAGGGAAATATTCCTTTTCTGTTACACCTCATCCCTTTATAGTCAAAGTCAAAGTCAAATAAGGATTAAGTTGAATAAATGATTTTTATGGGGTCTAATTGGTAATTACTAATACTTGGAGGGCTAGAAATAATATATAAAG
>CAIGRT010103098.1:0-12139 GCA_903798405.1 Fraxinus platypoda | reverse complement strand
GCACCCAATATCAATTTGTTTACAGTTGTTTGACATGGTCCACGCTGTGCGTGAGGGGGCGTATTAGAGTCCCACGTTGGCTGGTGATATTTACACGATCCACTTAATAAGGTGAGGGCAATCCTCCTCTAACAAGCCGATTTTGTTAGGTTGAGTTAGACCTAGTATCTTTTCTAATAGAGTTCCATATTAAAATGTCAACTTTATTAAGAGCAGTGGTCCAAACATGTATACGTTGACTTATATTTTGGTATTTAATTGACGTGGGATTTATCCCTTAACAGAAACAGTCAAGAGATTATCCAAGGGAGTCCGATATGTCGTCGTGGGAACATTTCGGGGAAATAGCAAATGTGGCCCAACTGACGGGAATCGATGCTGTTAGGCTAATTGGAATGATAGTGAAAGCTGCTAGCACGGCTCGCATGCACAAGAAGAACTGCAGGCAGTTCGCGCAGCATCTGAAACTGATTGGGAATTTGTTGGAGCAACTCAAGATTTCGGAGCTCAAAAAGTATCCAGAAACTCGAGAACCACTGGAGCAGCTTGAGGATGCATTGAGGAGGTCTTACATTTTGGTTAACAGTTGCCAAGACCGAAGTTATTTCTATCTACTGGCTATGGGATGGAACATTGTTTACCAGTTCAGGAGGGCTCAGACTGAAATTGATCTGTACTTGAAGATCATACCTCTCATAACCCTTGTGGATAATGCTCGAGTCCGGGTATCAACCTCTTAATTTACTTGCTCTATGATAATTTAATGTCTATTTCGTTTCTCAAAGCTTGATTATTTCTTTTGTATGTTTTCACCTGACTTATTTTAGTTTTTCCAATGTCACACCAATATTTACTTCTATAATTAACTATAGCTCCCTTAGCAATAAATCGTTGATCAAAACAATGTGAATATTTACGATTTAATGAATACAATGTGATGATCCTAACTCGGAGCTTCCTGTGACATTCCATATTCATTTGCTGTTTTATTGTTTGTACCTTACCTTCCTGCTGTCTTGTTGGTTTTGGATTTTGTAGCAATTCATTATTTACAGACTTTACCAAACTTATTTAGCTCCACCAGTGAAATTTGAACAGAAGATCACTTGCAGTTAAATTGTCAGTTTGAGGACAAAGGTTTTATTTTGCCTAATGTTTGTTGTGGTACATTCTGGGCACCTAATATTTGGAAATCTTAAGGTGAACTCAAACTGTTTAGTGTGCTATAGCACGATGCATCTTGATTTAAGAAGAAATTCGCAGCTGACTATTATTCAAACTAATCGGAGTGGAGTAACATTCATCCATAAGGAAATTTGTAAACTACAAACATATGTCGAAATAAATGGAATGTGCATACTTAGATATGGGCGTATATGTACACAGTGAAGTATAGAAAGCATGAAAGTGGTTATAAGGGACACTCTGCACATATGTCCCTCTATTCTCTTTGTTTATTTTCTTGAGTTACTGACATGAATCAAGAGTAAATGAGTCTGGCCCATGTATAATCTCTAACTAAATTACAAAATTAACTGAAAAAAATACTTTTGTGTAAGAAAGTTCTGTCACCTCCTTGTAAGTTTATACGAAAGTTCTGTCACCTACTTGTAAGTTTTCTTCCGAAAGTCGTCTTATGGCCTAGAGCAGCACTGATGTTATTGACTGGCATTTCACGGCATATTGTTGTATCCTTTTCATCCATGATTCTGCCTTGTTCATGTAATAAAATCTGTGTGTGCTATCTTACCTGAGAGTCAGGTTAAAAAAACTAGGGGATCCATATAGTTGAAGGAAAAAGCAATGGCCATGAAATTATGTACTTTTTGGTGAGTGTATGATTAACCACATGCAATACTGTGATAACTATGTCAAATAGATATCTTACCAAAAGCTAGAGTTAAGTTCAGAAGCGCTTTTCTCTAGAACTGAATTTTCTCCGCTCTTTAAATGTCTACCTGGACAGGGACTGTCTTTATTATTATATCTTGATTTCCTTTCTCCCTTGCATGAGAGCTGGACGGACTGAGGAATAGCCATACTACACAATCTGTCTACAGCTTTATGTTTCTCCATGTAAACTGTTTGTTGTACTGTCTTGCGCAATGTCATACATAATGCAAAAAATGTAACCTGTTTTCTAGAGTCTGGAAAATCCAATCATCTGATGCAGTTATTTAAGGTCACTTTCTGTGTTAGGCTTAGCGATAGTTGCATACTCTCATCATCTGTCAACTATTATTATAATGTTTTCTGGACCTTGTGTAGTTGCAGTAATCAAGCGGAAGCTAGTAATATGTATTGCTCAAAAATATTGTTAAAGATAATACTTCACAAAACTTACATTAATGTCATGAATTAAATTTTCACGCAGATTTACATTTAATTTACCTAGGTTTGTAATGTATCTATAATAATTATAGAGAAGACTTGGATTATCACCTCTTTATTATTGAGACCGAATCCTTCGATATTTTTACATAAACACTTTCATGTTTCTTTTGCTATTAATTAATATTACTTCTCATCATATTATCAGGAACGAATAGAAATGATTGAAAGGGACCAACACGAATATACATTGGATGACGAAGACAGGAAGGTGCAAGATGTAATTCTAAAACCTGATCCCTCACAAAAGGACACCGTTGTGTTAAAGAAAACCCTTTCTTGTTCATACCCAAACTTGCCCATTAATGAGGCTATAAGAAAGGAAAATGAGAAGCTTCAGTTAGAACTGCAACGTTCACAAGCTAACTTAGATGTTAGCCAGTGCGAAGTGATCCAGCATTTGCTTGATGTTACAGAAGCCGTTGCAGCAACTTCTTATCCTGATAAAAGTTCACCCACAAAAGAGTCTAATGTGGATCAGGGTAATGTAGATGGCAATAGTGAGAAAGGACATTATGATGATAGCTACACAGAGAGTGATCAGAAATTGGCAACTTCAAGGTTAATTTTCTCTATGACTATTCATCCCCATTCTCACTAAATTGAATACTATAACTTATATTTCAGATGTAACTTTTCATGTTGGAAGTGTTTATCATTCAAGTACTCGTAATAATGCAAGTCAGAGATACTGCACTTATGGGCAAAATTTGGGTGGAAAATCAATATTTTGTTTTTGGTGAAGGGATACATTAATTCATTTTGACAAAGTTGTACTTATATTTATGATTTCTACTTGTACAAGCTCCTAAAATGACAATTTGCATCTTCTTCAGAATTTCTTCCCTCCCACCAGCAAGTAACTTATGTTGAATTCTTTTTGCTATGTGTTTATTCATCTGTGCAGAAACACGTCGGTTTCCTCTAGGAAGGATTTGCTATCTTCTAAAGGTTCACATCTCTCCGACGAATGGCATTCGGATTTACTCGGCTGCTGTTCAGAACCTCTTTTGTGTATGTTCCTACATGTTTATTTGTTTATTACATGGAATGCAGCTGTTAAGCTTTTCATATTTATGAACTCTCGCATTTCACACTCAGGCACTTGATATATATGCACTTGTTTATTTATTTATTTTGGGAATGGGACCTTCTCCAGGAGGACCCTCTGTTGTGCAAAAGCGAGAATAGACAATAGAAAAATAATAACAAGAACACACAATTAACGTGGAAACTCTAGACATGAAAAAACCACGGAAAGAGGAGAAGATAATCCATTATATCAAAGATGAGTACAAGAGAGCATTTTGGATGGCAACACCAAATCAGAGACGAATTTAGGGGGTCCTTGGCCCCCTTTTTTTTTAGTGTTAAAAAAAAAAAAATCTTGTAAAATTTATTTTTTGTGTGTAAATTAATTTTTTTCTACATATTAGCCCGGCTTGTAGTCCGGTCCTGGATCCATCCTGCACCAAATTATATAATGAAACCCTAAAATACATCATATATGCTTGTGTGTGCGCGCGCGTGTTAGAATAAAACAGATCCATACTTCTCATAATTTTAGTTTCACCACATATCGCACCGCGAGCTTTTCGGACCGGGCCAAATAGAATTCGGGTTTCAGTACTGTAACACCCTCTACTCTAAGAATAAATACAGAATAAATATATTTGCCACATTCCTGTTCTGAGAACGTTTTCTGCATTAATTCTTGTGCAAAGTCAAATGATAAGTTCAAAATGGGAGAGTGACTGTAGTGCAAATAGTTATAATGAGGAGATTTAAAAGATGAACAATTGTAGATTGGCAAAAGAATTTGGAAATTGTACGAAAATGAATGGTAGTAATGATAAAGTAAGTGCGCTCATCTTGTTTCCCCTTGCAGTGCAAGTAGTATCTTGATTACGTACATAAGGTGCTATTTATTTGATTGATTAAATTATGTGAATTTGGTGAAGACCATAGTTTTGCACGTCGGCAGAGAATTTAATGTTAGACGATGGGATTGGATGTTTCTATTATCGCTGAGTATGTTTTAGATTTTATTGACATATGATGTCTCTCGTCCTCGTCCTGTGCTACAAGATACTATTTTATTTCATGCTGAAGCCATGTTCTTTAGCACAAGGAATATTTTTATGATATTTTTACATGCTCAAATGAATTCTTAGCAGCCCATATATGCTTTTGCAGGCATAAAAACTGTCTTCTTTCCTTGTGGCACATTTTCTAAGATTGCCTCCGTGGCAACTAACAAGCACATCTGTAAGTGATTATTTTACCTTTTAATACTTCAATTATGCTTGCATTAAAGACTTACCGTTGAGCCTACAAGTTTGCTTGGGAGCAATACTAAGGCATTTTGTTTAATAATGTTACCTGATGAATTCACTGAGTTGGTAATCCAAGTGTCTAGCAGATTTAGTATGCCACGAGTCTCTGTCCCATTAATGATGTCGTTGGAACTTGTGGTCACCTCAAACATAAATTCATGTAACAACTGTTCCACTTAAATAAGGCTATCCTGAAATATTTATGGTCTTGGGGAAATATAGTAATGGCTGCTTCCTTGAAATATATTGGTTTCATTTCTCTATTAGTTTTTGTCTCCTATAATGACACTAGATATAAAAAATATCTTTAGTTTCGAAAATTGCAAGCCATGAGGAAACAAATGATGCTTCTTATGTGCAGCTTCTGCAGAAGCATGTAACGACTTGATGGCTTATTCCTTGATACTGTCCTGCTGCTGTTATACATGTTGTATCAGAAAGAAGCTTCGCAAAACGCTTAACATCAAGGTAATTCCTCTATTATCTCGTGTCATAATATTTTTATTCTTATTACACTTCTATGGACCCGACCCCGAATTTATTACGAACAAGGCTTAGTTTGTTGTTCTTGTACTTTTACTTGAGGGATGAAATGATCAATTAGAGTAAAAGACTTCTCCTCCAAAAGAACAAATATATATTGAAATTTGACAATGAAGTCTTAATATTCTCTCTAGGATCAAGTTCTATACGTTGAAAAAAAAAAAGAGAAAGAATTGTCTTGTGAGCCTGTGTAAAGAAGTTACCATTTGGTGAGAATTCGCCTTGGGGTAACTATTTCTACACTCACTGGAATTTACATTAGGTAGATTTTTATGGACATCCTACTATCTTTACAGGGTGGCTTATTTGATGACTTTCTCTCCCATTTGATGTGCTGTTGCTGTGCCCTCGTCCAAGAATGGCGAGAAGTGAAGATTCGTGGAGTTGAAGGTACATGTATATTTGCTCCAAGTTTCATTTCTTGAAATAGTATTACATTCTACACAAGCCTACTTTAGTTCCAAAGTTTAGGAGCCTAATACATTGCATGATCGAATCAATTTATCATGTTTATAATTCCAACTCGCAGGTCATGAGAAGACAAAAACGAGCCCTCCACCTTTCCAGTACATGGAATCCTAAATTGTTGGGTTTTCGACAATATGTTCACTATTATAAGATCATATGCTGATGTACATCGAAGTCATTTGTCAAGGTAATTGGTTGATGGTTTTATGTTGGATTGTGTATTGCGCTCTGTAAAGAGACTTTTTCAATTGTTCTAGCTACAGAGATTCTTTTACATGAAATGAAATTTCTAGTGGTTTGAGTTTGTAGATTTTAATAAACTCAGTTGCACTGGTTCATTCAAGTCATTAATTTTGCATTATAAAGTCTTATTTGTGCTCTTGATTGATGACTCAATCAAAGAATCTCATTATCATAGCTATAAATTAGGAGAGATAATCATCAAGCTCAAAACACTTTATTTCCATCTAATTTCTAGTGGTGACCAACCTCGGTTTGGCCAGTAGGCCATCTCTCCCTTTTTTGGGCCTGAGGTTGAATACAATAATGGGAAAAACTCATAAATAAGAGGTTAAATATCACTCATTTCAAAACTAAGAACAAATGTTTCAAATTTCAAGAATCAGATACTAATTAAAATTTATTTATGATTTAATTAATTAATTATATATTAAGGTCACAAATTTATATAATTTGGTCACAAATTAACGATTTAATTAGTCACATTATTTTACAGTTACAATTCAGAAATTTTATAGGTCACAATTTGTTCATCAGTCACAAATCAAAAATTTATATGTCACAATTTATTTATGGGTCACAAATCACAAATATTATAAGTCACAACTTAGTAGACAGTCACAAATTATCAAATTATCGATCACCAATTAAAATTTTTTTAGGTCAGATTATTTCTTGGTCACAATTGATCTTTTTCATTGGTCATTTCACAATTTGTTCATCGGTCACAAATAAAAAAATTATACGTCACAACTTATTTATCGGTCACAAATCACAAATATTATAAGTCACAACTTAGTAGACAGTCACAAATTATCAAATTATCGATCACCAATTAAAATTTTTTTAGGTCAGATTATTTCTTGGTCACAATTGATCTTTTTCATTGGTCACATATTGTTTATTGGTCAAAGATTAACCAATTTAATGGTCACTATCAACTAAATAATTTGTGACCACAACAACACCGTGACCACCACCGCACCACTCCCTCCAGCAGCACCACAGCCACCTTCGCCGCCAGAACCACCACCACCATACTACAACCTCAAACAAATCAACACATTGCAAAGATACACGACCACAACAACTACCACATACCATATAAACGTAAACCACCACCATAGCAATGCAAAACGACTACCACAATAACCACGACACCACTCCCATACCAAACTCCAACACCCTCATCGCTGGCAGGTCGCGATATCACCATACATCCCGGCACAAGATCGCCAGTGCCTTGCACACCACATGTGACCATTACCAACATCAACACCACCACCACCACCACCACCACAAAAACAATATAAAACCACCACAAAAACATCCATAAAATGCCACAAACTACAAATCCATCACAAAAACAACCATCACAAAACCTATTGTTGCGCACAGTAGCGCTCAGACCGCTGTGCACCGGTGACCAGAGTGTACCTTTGTGGGCGGCCCTCTGATCTTGTCGCCACGCTCTGAGCTCGCCGTGCAGCACCTTTCACAGCGTCAACCAGATCATCGTTGTGCGTGACGAACTCTCGATCGTCGCTATGCGCGACGAACGACGACTAGTTCGTCAGCTGTTTATTGAGAGAGGGATGCGTGAGAGAGAGAGAGAGAGAAAGAGAGAGAGATGAGAGAGAGAAATGAGAGAGGGGAGAGTAATTAGGGATTGTGATGAATTTTGGTGGTATTAATAATATTAAATATTTGAATTAATATCTGATTTTTGTATAAACAAATTTTATATCTGATTTTTGAAATTGGATCTTAAAAATTATGGTCTGATGTAATTACCACTACAATAATTATAGGGTAAATTAGGCCACATACACCCGTGTTAAAAAAAACTGAAAAAATACACTGCATTTTATAATTTTTAGAGAATACTTACATAAATTAAGAAATACACTCCTTTATATTAGAAAATCTGATCAAGGTAAAGAAGATAATTTTCATTTTAAAAAAGAAGAAACCAGATCCTTTCATTTTACTATGGTGATTTTGGACAGTCGTCTTCTGCTATGCCTAAGTCTGCAATTTTTATGGATTCTTGAGTAATATTGGTATATTAGTAATATATTCCTAATTTAGGAATATCTTTCTAAATCGGGAATGATCGATATTTTGTCTAATTGGCTTTAATTAATCAGAATATACAAATATTATTTACTTCTCTCTTTTCTTTCTATACTTTTCTTATTTCAATATGGTATCAGAGTCATCTGTTCTTCGAGTTCTAATGTTTTAATATTAGAAATAGAGTTCACAACGCTCATTTTTTCTTAGCGTGCTTCTGGTTCTTAGATCCCATTCTTCTTACATCAATTTCGAGACTTCTGTTTATCGATTTTTGGTTTTTCAATACCTCTAATCGATTTCAAGATTCCCCATATTAATTTGGTAGAACATTAGTGATCCCCATTTTCTCCTATTCGGTTAACATCATTCATTTATGGCTTCCACTAATAATGTTAATATTGCTCGTCTTATTAATAATGTTTTGAATGGCATCAATTACAATATTTGAACCTAGGAGATGTCGGTCTTTTTGATTAGTCTTAGGTTGTGACGTTTTGTTACTGGTGACAAAGCAGAGCCAACAAAAACTGAGGAGTCCGCGAATGAGTATGATGAGCGTCTTGAAATATGGAAAGTTACTCATTGTAAAAATTTATCCTTGTTCATTAGTAACTCTGTTCTTTCTATTCAAAGTCTTCTTCCCAAATTTCGGAATGCCAAACTTGCTTAAAAGTTTTTGGCAAATCGATACAATTACTTTAGTGATGCTGCTCTCCAATTTGGGTGAAGTCCAAGTTGTATCAGTTGCATCAAGAGCCCGGTCAATCCACTGTCGCGTTTCACAATCAAGTTAGTAGTCTTTGGGATAAGCTCTTAGGCTAATCCATCTTTTCCTAATGATAAATTCGTCGAACTCTTCTCAAAATATCGAGATCGTCGGCAGTTCATCCATTTTATGATGCATATTCAAGATGACTTTGAGAATACTAGAGCCTTGTTTCTTCATCGCTTTCCACTACCAACTCTTGATGTTGCTCTTACTGAGCTCATTTTGGAGGCGACACACTAGAAGACTCATCGAGTTCATTCTACTGATCTGGTTATGGCTACTATACCTAGTTGAGTTGTGACTGCTGCTTTTTCCATGCCACATCGTTTCATTGGTCTATGCCACTATTGTAAGGAAGAAGGTCATCGAATTTATGATTGTGCCAAGAAAAAGGCTTAGGATGCAAAAGATGCTCAGAAGGCTAAGACACATACCTCTATTCCCAAGATAGTTGCTGCATCTACCAATTTATCAGCTTTGGAGTCTTCCTCTACACCTACATTATCATCTCTTACTGTAGCTGATCTTGAGGCAATCGTCCATCAAGTTTTATCTCGTACTCCCACTGGATGGGACATGGCATAAAGTTGGTCGACTTTTTGAGCTTTCATCATTGCAAGTTCCGATTTCATCTTCTGTCCAACCTTTTGCAGTTGCTGTCTCTTTTAGTCTTTGGCATTCCCGTCTTGGTCATACATCTTTGTCTCGTATTCAGTCTTTAGCATATAATGATTACTTAGGAAGAGTTAACTTTGACTCTTTTGATTGTGTATTTTGTCAATTAGGAAAACGAAAGCTTTATCTTTTAATAACAACGACTCTTAATCTTCTTTCCCTTTTGATCTTATCCATTTTTAATGTACGGGGACCTATCCCTACTCCTAGTAAGGGGTTCTCGTTATTTTGTTATCTTTATCGATGATTATTTACGCTACACATGGATTTATCTTTTACACAATCATTTGAGTTATTAAATGTATTTCATAGTTTTAAGCAGATGATAAAAACTCAATTTGATCGCACTATCAAAATATTTCGCTCTGATAATGCTACGGAGTATATGTCTGCCTCTTTTCTTGACACCCTTATAGAAGATGGCTCTCTTTCTCATCGATCTTGTCTGTATACTTCCCAACAAAATGGTTGTGCAGAACGTAAGCACCTTCATATTCTCGACACTGTAAGGTCTTTTCTCATCTCAGCCTTTCTCCCTAAATTTTTTTGGGGAGAAGCTGCTCTTATAGCCATTTATACAATCAATTGGGTTCCCCCTATCATTTCCAATCGGTCTCCTTATGAGCTTCTCTACGGAAAGGTACCAAATTATTCTCTCTTGAACGTTTTTGGTTGTGTTTGTTTTGTATTACATCCACATCATGACCGTACCAAACTTGAACCACGAATTCGTCTTTGTTGTTTTCTCGGTTATTGCATTGATCACAAAGTTAACGATGTTATAACCCCATCACCAAGCATCTTGGCATCTCCCGCCATGTTTAGTTTTGGGAGCACAAGCTCTTTACCTGTACAGTCCCGTCACATCCTCCGTCTCATCATCCAATTTTTACTGACCCCAGTGTAGATTTTTAATTAGATTCTAATATAGGTGTTGAAAGCTCATTTAGTGACCACTCATCGCCTATTTCTCTTGAGTTTGAGCCATTTCCTGATCCTATCATCCCCTTCGAGTCCTCATCCGCTCCAAAAATTTGTCGCTCCAATAAAGTAAGAATACCTCCGACACATCTTAATGATTCTCATTGTTTTTCTGCTATTTCCACTCTTCATGACCCTCGCATTTATCGTGAGGCCAGTTCTAACCCTCTTTGGCAAAAAGCTATGTTTGATGAACTTCAGGCCCTCCTCAAAACTTGTACATAGGACTTAGTTGATTTGCCTTCGGTAAGTCTACAGTAGGATGCAAATGAGTGTACTAGATTAAGACACGAGCTGATGGGTCTGTTGAACGATATAAAGCTCGTCTTGTAGCGCGGATATTCACTCAAGAGTATGGTATTGACTACGAAGAGACTTTTGCACATGTTGCACATCTTACTTCTTTTAGATCTTTACTTACTGTTGCAACTATTCGAAAATGAAGTCTATTTCAAATGAATGTGAAGAATGCAAGAATGCATTTTTTAATGGTAATCTAGATGAAAAAGTCTGTCTTAAACCTTCTCTAGGATTTGAGCACCCGCCTGAAAAGGTTTGTTGCCTTTGAAAGGCTCTTTACGGTCTCAAGCAGTCTCCTCAAGCTTGGTTTTCCTAGTTCAGTGTTGGCTTAATAAGGCTTCACTCCTAGTGCATATGATTATGCTTTGTTTATCCTTCAATCTAAGGCTGGTATTGTCCTTCTCTTGCTATAAGTTGATGACATGGTTATTATGCGTGATGGTCTTTCAGGTATACAAGCACTTCAACAGGTTCTCATCGACAATTGGTTGGTAGTCTCATTTACTTGACTATGTCTCGTTCCAACGTTTCTTATGCAGTCATCTTGGTAAGTCAGTTTATGCATTCTCCTCGCTCTTCTCACTATGCTACTTTTCTCTGAATTCTTCGGTACATTAAGGGGACTTTATTTCATAGGATTCATTTTTCTGCCCACTCATCATTGGACCTTCAAGTATATTCTGACGCTGATTGGACATGTGATCCTATTGATCGTCACTCCACTATTGGATATTGCTTCTTGCTCAGCACATCTTATCTCTTCGAGAAGTAAAAAGCAAACGCTTGTATCTCGCTCTAGTACGGATGTTGAATATCATGCACTGGCTGATACTATCTCTAAACTTTTGTGGCTTCGATGGTTATTCCAGGATATGGCGTTTCCTTTACTGGCAGTTCTTATATTCATTGTGACAATACCAGTGCCATTCAGATTGCCCACAATGAATTTTTCATGAGTGCACGAAACATATTGGGAAAGATTGTCATTTCATTCGTTATCATATTAGGCAAGGTATTTTTCGATTACATCATGTTACTTCTACCGATCAGCTTGTTGACATCTTCACAAAGGCTCATCCTCCGGTCTTTATCATGATTTGGTTTACAAACTCAAGTTTTTTTTGGTTAAGGTAAGTATATTATATCCAAAGTGTAAAAATAAAGTAGTCTATTTAATGAAGGGGTTAGGTTTCTTGGGAAGCTCCCCGGAAGGGATAGTAACGTCGGCACTCTTGCAAACTCCACTGATTAAACTTGAAAAAATCAGAGAACGGTGACGATCTTCCTAGACACCCTAAGAATGAATCCAATCATAAATGAAGGTGGCTAAAACAATTTTCCGTCCTCTCACCAAGTG
>CAIGRT010103091.1:0-19579 GCA_903798405.1 Fraxinus platypoda | reverse complement strand
ATCTGCTCCACCACTTCTGGGAACGCGTGTACCGAAACAACGATGAACCCTCATCCGCATCATCCTACACCACCACAATATACAGCAACTTTGTTAACCCCTCTGCATCCCCCATTTCTCCACCTTCACATGCAAAACACACAAATTTGTACTAAGAACCATATGCAGAAACTTACAACATTAAAGTATTTACCTCAGCAATTCCTATATAAGTTACAAACATAACACATACAACATAACATAGAACCATGGGCAGATAGAGTTAAAAAAAAAGGAGAACATTCACTACAATAATTCAATATGTCAGAGTACGCGGTTACTACTTAAAAACAATTCTACTGGTGAGCACTTAAAGATAAAACATTATTGAACAACACCGTACTAGATAATGATCAACATTTCAACTTAGATTTTCGTTAAAATTGTCTTACACTTCAATCTAGCATGCCACAAACACGTCAAATAAATTAAACTTCCTTAAAAAAATAAATAAATAAATAATTTCCCTACAATCTTTTTGTTACACACAAAAAGATTCAATTATTTCGATAACTATAAAAAGATAGCTTACATAGGAGGGATCAACATTTATTTCATTTTCTCAACAAAATAAAAGGTTTATCAAGGAGTACATTTGACACTAGTAGTTTAAGAGTGACATGATCATGGATCACTAAAGACAAAAAGGAACGTACTTACATTCTTCTCAAATAGGGGAAGAACAATCTGATCCACCAAGAATTTTCGCAGGTGCCCCAGCACAGCTTCTAAACCTTTAAGAACCTTGAGAGCTTCCCCATGTAACTCAACAATCCTTTCATCAGAACTTGCATAAATTGGCAATTTATCTGCAACCGCAAATGTCAAATATCATATATCAGTTTCAGACTGAACAATTGTCCTAAAATAACTACGAAGTAACATTCAGTTAGTAGCCATACTGACAATGTGCTAATGTTAAATTAAGAACATATCAATCACAGCTGGTTAAGTTACATCTTCAAATTTTGTTATGTTTTCCAAGATGTCGGGACACTTATTTATCCCATATCCATTATTTTTTTAAAAATGAGAAACATATGTGCTCCAACGAGTAAATTTACCTACAGGAACCTTGCCTCTCCCTTGCCACCTGGATGTACACATACCAGCATCATAACCAGAAAGCCTCATAATCTTCACCAGAGAGAACCTGATGCAGCTAGCATTACAAAGACCTGATTTCACATTGTGAAGATCTCTCTCAGTGATCAAAAGCGCAAGTGAGTTCACCGCCGACAATATGTCATGCTGATGATGATCCGCCACAAACTTGTGATACTGAATGATAACATCAAACTCGTCAGAGTGAGAATAAATAAACTATTTAATGATAATGCTTGTTTGGCATGTGTTTAAAATATAAGCACTTTCGGTCAAACCTACTTTTTATCCCCACATTTTCTGGGATCTACAAGAACTATCCACTTATCCACTACCATTTATTAAAACCAACCATATTTTTCTTTACAGTAGAAGAAAAAGCTGTGCTGAGTGATACAACAAAATGACAATGCAAAGACATGATTGCAAACTCGAGACTCATTTAGAACACAACACCTACTAGCCAAGATATTGACCATACTGTGCACTTTTCTTTATCGCATAGATTATATAAAAAAAACTAAGTTGTAAAATAGCTATCGGTTGGGCATACCACAATTATTTTAGTTGATGCACATCAAAATTCGACAAGGTGTATATTCTCCAATTCCTATTGGACTCACAAATTTTGTCCTTGGTTTTATTTTGTTCCACTTCTTTCCCTATACTCCCTCCTTATTTTCCTTCTCTTTCTTCAAAAGCAAACAGAGCAAAAAGTTCAGAATATCGAGTTTTCTTCTGTTGGGAAAACTAGCCAAGCAAGAACCAATTATCGAAATATGTTTTCAACTAGAAGATAGCATCCTTGACCTTTTCTCAGGTCCTAGGATACCTAACTAATTCAAAGATTTGTAAACTGACAGGAATCCATAAATTTGTGATCCCAGCAAATTCACAAACTAAAATTGGAATTTGGGAGTGGGACTCACATTTTCATAAAATATCAATAGTTATTGAGAAATTAATAGTTCTTGTAAACACAATTCAAAATCTCTGAATAATTGTATAGTGTAGAAATATAGTATCAAAGATAAGAACTTAATAAATGTAATGGCATACAACCTTTTTTTTCTTCACATAATTCACCACAGAATATATAATACCTGATAACTACCATATCAAGACGCCTCAACTCAAATATAATTATGAATGAAAAAAATGGATTTGAGCATCAACAATGTGCAGGTTTTCGAAGATTTTCAAAACGACTTACATATCTGTCAAATCTACTGGGTCTTATCAAAGCAGGATCAAGTACATCAGGCAAGTTTGTTGTAGCCATCAAATTAATTCCATGTGAAGAAGTTCAGAAGGTGACTTAAAAATAGACAGAAATTAAGTAAAATGTGCACCGTTGTAGGTGTTTACCTCATTCTGTTCAAAAATCATCCATTTCAACAAGTAGTTGGTGCAGCGTATTTTTTTGTATGACCTTCCCACAGCTTTCGGGTTGCCCCAACAGCATCAATTTCATCAATAAATATGATGCAAGGAGCCTACAAGATGTATAACAGAAAACAGATTGAGTCCGATAATGGAATATTCAAACCATTCCTTTTTCAACATGTAAAAGCCTATAAATTGTAGATATAATTTGGTTTTTCCTGGATATAGCTGTGTAAGGGGGGTGTTCAGTTATGTATATTGCTTCTTGGTATATATATGAACGATAGGAGATGATCAAAAGTGCAATTTTTTTTGTTTCATTTTATATGTCAAATATTGCCTTCACTCTGCTAAATAATGCCATTTTCATCAGCCCCATAAATATAGACTCCATGTAGTATAGCATTTGAGGAAATAGAAGAGAGCTTGATCACAAATCGTGTACTTAGATTTGAAGGTTACTATATTAACATTTTAGATTATAGAAGCAATAATGTGTTTGTTGAACTTATCCGCTTCTTGTTGGCTGTTCCATGTAAAACAAGTTAAGCACTAGTAGATGATCTATACTATTCAGTAACATGGCTGAAAAGTTCAATATTCCCACAAGTTATTTTCATCATAGCTTACTTCTTAGCAGTAATTGAACCGTCTCTCCCATTCATAACTAACTGTTGTATTAGTGTATTTCTAGACATTGATTGAAGCTGAACTCACAAATTCCCAATTATTCCCCAACTTTCATTCTTAAAATTATTCATACATATAAAAATGCACACATCCCAGAGCAGGTGTCTTGGCCTTAGAATTTCAGTGTTCCTTCCAGAATAATAATGAAAATACTATGCAAAGTGCAAAATACCACGAAACATATTTAGGATCTCAGGAAAACATAAGCTTCATAAAAACTGACATGACGTAAAAACAATAGACATAGACCCCTGCACGGATTTTTTACAACTTCTTCCATACTTCCACAGAACACCACAATTTGAGACTTTAGCTTTCCTCAGCCAGAGGGTAAGGCTCAACTATTCATTTTCACTATAGCTACAAGCTTATGCTCAATAGGATAAAATGAAGTAAGTTTTTTTCAACTTTTGAGGGTAAATATGGTTGCTTCTTTCCAAATTAATACCAAATATAAAACATCATAAAAGCCCCATAAAGACCAAGAAAATGATAGGCAAATAAGAATATAAATCAGCATACGCAATTCCAAATTCATATCAAGAGATTAACATATTACGGAAAAGAAAAGAGAGAAAAAGGCTTAACAGAGACTTTCTCAGCAAGTTGCGCAAGATCGGAGAGGGCGGAATCACTATCGCTGCTACTTGAATACTCGGCCCCACCACTATGTTCATTCTCCAAGAAATCACTCACCATTATTTTCAAATCAAGCTCGCTTTCCTGGCTGAAACCACAGCCTCTGCCACATCCTTGGTCGGACACAAAAACACGTATAGTGTGAAAATCAGAGAATGAAATCCCTAAGATGGCTTTATGAATTCCTCTTCCGCGCTATTCACTTCAATTTCTTCAATTTCAGTAAAATCACAAATGAGGTATGAAGAATCGACGAAGGAAGATGGTAGAAGAGTGTGAAGATGGCTAGTCTAGCTAGGTTGAGGAGAAAGACAAATGAATTAGGTATCAAACGTTTGTAAACCTAAGACTCCGGATGGGTCGGGTTAACCCGGTCCACAATTAAAAAAATTGGCCTAACCCAATTCGCCTAACCCGCTTTACTTTTCGCAACGTTTATTAAACGCTGCAAAAAGTTGATCTTCTGCAACGTTTAATAAACGTTGCAAAAAATAAAACTTTTCGCAACGTTCGATAAACGTTGCGAAAGGCACTTTTTGCAATGTTTATTTATAAAATGTTGCTAAAGCTCAATTCTCTTAACCAATAGCAACATTCACTTATTAAAATGTTGCGATAAACCCTTTTAGCAACACTTAACTACCGAATGTNGCAATGTTTATTTATAAAATGTTGCTAAAGCTCAATTATATTAACCAATAGCAACATTCACTTATTAAAATGTTGCGATAGACCCCTTTAGCAACACTTAACTACCAAATGTTGCCTTTTATGTGTTGCAAATTGTGTTTTTTGGTGTAGTGACATATTAAACAAACCAAATAGGTATCTTGGGATATAAAAATCATCAATTAGAAAAAAAGAAAGCTAAGGAGAAATCAATCAAGAAGCTATGGTTTCAAGGTACAAAAAGTGCAAGATCTTCATCTTTTTTTCCCTTTTTCCTTAAACTCGGTTATGTAATTTAATATATTCTTGTTTTATTCTTCTCCCATGATGTGCAATTAAGTAATTAGTTAGGACGATCGAATGTAATCTAGTTTTGAATCTTAATTTTAGATTAAAAAAAAAAAAAAGCTCTAAATTTCCAATTGATGTTGTAATTGTTATTGCTTCTATTCTTAATGCTTTGGATTAATTGGCCACTAATTCATTAATTTGTGAGTGATAATTATGTCGATTTATTTAGACTATTTAGTGAAAACCTGCAATTTGGATAAAGAGACAGAGATATATTTTATGGTTTTCGTGTTCGTTACATGGATTATTATATATTTAAGGCATGTAATTAATATTTATTGGGAATCACATAGAGATATAAAATTGACTTAGTTAAATAGAATCAATTTGAACTTGAAAGTGGTAAATTGAATACATTAGAAGAATTCGATTGGATAAATATACTTAATTGTTATAAAATTGGTTATTTAGCTCATGTTTGATTCTCATACTTTTAAAACTCTTTTTTCTACGTACTTATTTTCAACCGCACATTCACGCAATAAGATATTATGCACGTAAACCCAAAATTTTTCTCCATTTTTTAACCACACATTCTTCTAAAAAACACTATTCAAAACTCTTTTTCTTGGAAAGAATGTCCACCAAACATGGGCTTAAATTAAAAAGAATAGCTCATCATATCAAAAATCAGTTTTACAATTTTAGTATATTTAAAATAAAAAATATCACAAGAAGAAAAGTAACACTTTTTTTTGTTTTATATCGAATTGAAGTTAGGAATATTTGAATTGACGGTTAGATAGTAGTTCTCATGAGAACGATAATTCGATCTCTTTGATTCACTTTATTAATTTTTACGATATGTACACTTGCGAGATATAAAAACGACTACAAGTTTTTGTTTCCAACCTAAAAAAGTCAATAATAGCCCTTTGCAATGGAAGAAATGATTTTTTAAAATGCATAACATCACAAGAAAGGGCTTGCAAAATTTTGTTGATACCCCTTTCTGGATTCTCATCGACGGGAGTAATCCTTTGCAAATTTGCAGGAATGTTACAAGATGAGTGACTGAATAGATATGTTCTAGAGTGCAAGTGCACTAGTTAACTTTAAAAATCAACACCTATTTTAATCTTATGAAGTCCAACACACCAACTACTAGTTGTAGGCACATAATTTCCAAATCAAATGGATAATTGGAAACTTTGAAAACCGTTAACCATGTCATCGTGAAGCTTAAACTTTACATATAGGCTGGATTCATTTTTTTATTAGAGACATGTCACATGTACCATGTTTCATAAAGTCATGTCTTTTTGTTTAGCTCTTTTAACATGTAACAATCTCATCTAAAAGTTTAAGTTGTTAAATATGAACCACATTTTATTTAAATTTGGTCTTCAGATACAACTACGTAGGTGTTGGCATTCTTGATAGGGCAATATGATTCTAAACTTGCAGGCACAATAAGTTGTAGTAAAATCTTGACTAATCTTTAGATCTTTGCATTGCATTTTTGGATCTATATTCATACTTAGTCATAAGACTGGGCCAAAAAATTCGCAGCCCCGCTAAACTAACCCGACCCGACTCGTATTGGGTCAGGTCAGTTCGGTTTTAAAATTATTTTGGGTTGGGTCGGGTGAAACAATTTTAAAATTATTATGAGTCGGGTTGGTTCACTTCAAACCGTTTCAAACCGACCCACCCACTGGTGAAAATATGAAGAAATATGCTACTTGTACATAATGTGGTGTCTATAATGGTGTCAACTCCATCACATGGAGGGGACCCACTTCGGATATATGATATTTTATTAGAAGTGGGTCCCCTCCACGTGAGGGGGAGGACACCGTTATCAACATCGCATTATGTACGTGTAGCATCACCCAACTATGAACCCTATTTTCTTTGAAGCGGCGCACTGCAGTCAGAGACCATTCTTCTTCTTGCCCATATCTGACCTCCAAGAACACTAGTAAGTCCTCTCGCTCTCTCTACATTTGTTACTGGATTCGGTTTTGCACTGACAATACCATCCGCTACAACGCCAAGCGCCGTCATTGGCGCCACACCAAGCTCGGCTTCTAAGTGAAGCCCCTATTTGTTATCTCTCTTTTCATTCTGCTTTGGTTTCGTATTAGGTTTAATGTTTTGGAATTAAATTATCGGTACCGAGATTGCAAAGTAGTTTTGATGGATTTTATTACTTCTCTGTCTCGGATTAAAATAGATATTTAATTTTCATAATTTTGTTATATGAATTTTGTTCTTTTTGCATATATATATAAATGGTTTGGTTCTCGGCTGAGTCTAAATCTACCTCCAATCCCTTGCCGGGGTTTTTCTCTGGAGCGAATCTCTGTAGGTAGTGGGATTAACCTGACCAGAATTTATGGATTTTGAGATGTTAAGATTCTGTCTTTTGCCTTTACTCAATTTATTACCATACTAAATCATCTCATTGCAATTATGCTGGACGTCTTCACCATGAGTTGGTATCTACGTACATCAATGAAATTCAAGGTGTTGTGGAACTGAATGCTTGTTCAGAATGAAAAGATGCTAATGTATGTCACCAAATTTGCCAAATGAATCAAAAGTAGGTGTGATGGTCACATGATTATATTTATCCTCCAGCTTGCACTCACAGGCGCCTTTTTTTCTAGTTCTTTACAGATCTATATATTTACTCTATGTTTTTTCAGGGAATGAATGAATCAATTAATTTGTTGATGCTAATAAACTAACATTCATTGATTAGCTGTGGTTTATCAAAAGATTGGCGGTGTTTTTTTTATGAAATTCAGACATACATTAGTGGTTCGACCTGAAGAAATGTTCAAGAAAGTCAGTACAAATGGCAATTTATTTGTATTTATAATGGATCTGGATTCTGCACTGGGCTAATATGACTATAGAAATGTGTGAAGAAAGATTGAGAATTTAAAGATATTATGCGATTGAGATTTGAAATGATACATAATCTTTCATGATGATTTCACATTTGGTGATAAATCTGGTAATCGCATTAGCAGAATGTTCCTAGAACTTTGGTGATAAATCCTGGTGAGAAATATGTATGCTTAACTGTTGAAAGTAAGAAAGGATATGGCTATAAAATTTCAATGCGTTACTTCTCGTTGTCTTCAAAAAATGTTTCTTGTTTGTGAATAAATATAATATTTGGTTTCTTATTTGTTTGTATAGATATGAATGTGGATATGGAAATGGATAGTGAAATTAAAACTATCGGTGAAACTCCTTCAACAACAAATTTAGAAAAAAAGTGCTAGGTCTCTTCCTCCACTTCCATAATCATGTTTAGGGAAGAGGAAAATTAGGAAATCTATGAAGGCTAAATAAAAGTTATTCATGCATTTACGATTTTTTCAGGTAGATCTATAATGTATCGAATGTGTAGTTGTGTACAAATGGCTTTGTTGTTATATTTTTATTTTTTTCTCTAAACGTTTATATTAGTTTGTAGGAATGCTACTTAAAGTCATGCGAGAATCGAAGATCATGATACTCTTTCATTATTTAATTTTTTAGAAGTTTGAATTTTGGATGAGTAGTATTTTTATTTTTATTTATTTATTAAGTTTGGATTACTGTATATTTTTAATTGTTGGTTGACTGTTTACTTTTCGCGCTTAATGATAAATTTTAGCGTGTTTGGTTTTATTAGTATGATATTAACTTGAAGGAAAATAATTATTTGGGATGTAAGCTTTAATTTTTGTTTGTGAAAAAAATCAAATTATAAATCTATTCTTAGTAAAAATTTGTGATTTATTCAATTTTAGTTGATTATGTTGTATGAATGATAAATATTATTTCAAATTTCTCATTGAAATGGCAAAAGTATTATTTATATTTAAGCCAATTAATCGATTGGGAAGTCTCAAATAAAATTATTACCCAAAAAAAAAAAAAAAAATTACTTATTTTGGTGATGCCAAAGCGTATAACTGATTCGTAATAACATCTCTAATGCAACAAATTGAATAACGATAGAAGAGCATCTTCAATGGAGATGTGAATTGCACTAATTTTGGACAACATGTACAAGAGCGAAGGTGTCAAGAGTGAGAATAAAATATAAAGAATTAAGTGAAGGATGTCTAGAGCAACTTCCATGGATGAATAATGTACTAGATATTCTCCACATTTTTCTTAACAAGTAAGTATTTTGAAATGATGTTGTATACTTTTATGCAATTCGGATCTCACTAAAGATGGTCTAACTTAGCCAAATAGGGAAAGAATTAAGCGAAGTACTTGGCTTGCATTCTCCGCATGTTTGGAATCCATCATGAAAGTTATAAAAGTTAATTATTTTTCGAATTTCAATCAAATCATTTCATTTGAGTTTTTACATATTTTTTTATTTGAACTGAGACTTGAACGGTTGAACGCAAATTACTGATCTCGTAAGAATTCACTCTTACCATATGACTTAGCCCTAATTTTCTCGATTATACTTTTATGAGTCAAGTTGATGTGAACCTTGCTCATGTAAATGTTCAATTATTCTTCATTGTAATCTTTTCTCATTCATATCCCTTTTTATCGTCTGAGTATGCATAAAATCAATCTCAATAGATTCATCTCTTAATTATCATGACTCCCTTCTATAATTGTGTGAGTATTTAGCAAGGCAACACCCTTTAAAAAATGAAGAAAATGAAACTTTTCCACCTTCAAACTAGAAAAAACACAAATTCTTTACAAAAGATTAGCTATTGCCTACCGAAAGAACTGTTAAGTGATAAATGTTGGATTTATTAATTTGTCATGTGGGCCTACATATGTAACTAACTGTGTATAAAACTATCTTAGAGTTGAGTTCAATTAAAGTGATATAATAAAGAATTAAATTGTTGGGTTTAGGGGATCTAAATAAAGTGTAGGCCGGATTATATGTACAGGACCGAGTCCATTAGGGTCGTTTTTGACGATGCGCCAATACATATGAAAACTATAAATAGGGTTATGATCTTCAATTCATAAGCAACTTTTCATTCTTTGTGTCATCTCATCAACACAAGAATACAAGAGAAAGTATATAGAATAGGGAGATCCAAAACTCACAATCAAGAACAAAGATTGAAAAAAAAAAAGAATAAAAAAGAAAGATTGGAGCAATTAAATCGAAAAATAAGACAATCAAGATTATGGAGCAAGAAACCAAAATCAAAATCAAGAACTCAAGAACCAAAAGAACCAATAATTAAGATTCAAGATTCAGTATTAAAGAATTATTCTCAAAGAATTAAGGTATGTTCTGCATTATTAGTTTTCTTGGTGATTTGACAAGGAGGATCTTGATAATAATGTAATTAGGTTTTCAAGTTTTAAAGTTTAAAGTTTCATAAAGTTAACAATAAATAATCTTTATAAGAAAGTATTAGAAGGAAAAAAAAAAAAACTTATTTTTGTGCTTACTACTTTAATTATTCAAAAACATTTGATTACATATATTTATAATATACATCAAAATTTTATACTCTAGAAACTAATTTAAAAAGGGTAAGGCTATATTACCTTTGTGTTCATTTTCACTTTTGCTCCCATCCTTTTTTTTTTTTTTTCCTTTTTCCGGCCTAAAGTGACACCAAATAATTGATGCTTAGCCTTTTTGGATGCCATTCTTCAAAAGAGACGTCAAAACACAACATTCCTACGCTAAGTACAACTTTTTTCCATAATTGTAATTATTTAGTGGCCCTTTTTTGTAAAGCAAAAGTCTAATCCCTAGGCATTACCATCAATACTTTGATTTGCAGCAAACAATTCAGATGCTTTACACTTTCACATCTTTACAGTTGCTTCTACGTTTAATCGAGACAATTTTTAATGGTACTTTTACTTTCATCCCTCGCTTCTTCCTTTTTCTCAGAAAGAAATAAAACTTCGTACTCAATTGGTACAAACATTGACATAGTTAACCCCTCATTTCTTGCTATTTTTTCGGGAAAAGGACCATCAACACGGGACAATATTTAAAAGCTACCCTAAAATAAGAATCCATTCTTAATCAATGCATTGAATGATTGAATCCTAAAGGAACAACAAAATTGACATAGATTGTCGTACATTTTACTCTTTTTTTTTTGTCATGTAAAATCCTGTCATGTGTAATGTATCGAATATATTCATATCTAATAGAATAATCTTGTTATGGCATCTTACATTGCATAACATTATTAAAAGTTATTCTTTTTTTTTTTAAATTATTAAAAGTATGTCACGTTACGTGACATACTTTTGATAATGTATGTAGGATGATTGCTGCAATCGCTTATTATAAAAAAAAAAAAACATTATTGATAATGTAATATTAAATGATAAAGTTAATAAAGTGAGTTTCATAATCATACATTTAATTAGCATTATCATTGCATGTCTCGTCATCTGCCACATCACTTGGAGATCATCTCCGTGTTGATAAATATAAATCTTTAAATAAAAAAAATACCAAATTTATACTTATTTTATAGATATATTTTGATGCCAAGAAAACATTTACAATTATTTCGTCCCTGTTTGAGTCCCTTTTTTTATAATGAATTTTGTAAAAATTAAATTGTTTTTTTTTAGAATGTTTAATTAAAAAGTAGGAATTTTTTTTTTGAGTTTACGTGTAAGACTATTTTTGGAAGAACGTGATTGAGAAAAAAATGAATTTTTAAATAATGAAGCTCAAATAGGAGATTTTTTTTTTTTTTTACTAAATCAACGTATGATGGTTGTATCTGTTGATTTATGGTTGACTTTAACTGTAATGTTTTCATCATAACAAACAAATTAATCTTATTTACTAGCAATTGAATTTAAGTGATCATAATTTTAAAGCATTCATTGATAAATCGAACGATCGTCGTCGAAAGATCATAATCAAAACTATCATTATAAATAGAACTCACAAAGAATGTCAAGACTGAAGTCAAGTCTTTCAAGTATAGACAAAATTCTTCAACACGAGAGCTTAAAATTCAAACTTTAAGACGCAAGTCTAAGAGCCAAACTTTAAAGAAATGTCAAAGATTAGGTTTTTTTAAAACAAATGTAGAAGTACTAAAACATTGATCTTTAGCAATGAATGATAAAAGCTCAGAAACTATTTTATGCACCAAAAAGTATTCGATATTACTTACATAAAATGTTTTGATAAAAGGTAAAATTGAATTTAAAAATGATATTTGAACTTATATAATATTTCTAAAATATCATTTATCTTGAAAAATTAGTTGAAAGTATTTTCCAAAAGTCCACATTTTTCAAAATATTCGAATAAGACCAAACAGGGAATCAGTCTAGCAAATCGATTAACCGACCGGACCAACCAGTCAACCCAGACCAACGGGTTGACCGACGATTGATAAAAAATGGGTACAAAAATTGATTGTTCTGACTTCTAACCCTTTTGTCCACATCTATATTTTGGATTATCCGGACTTTTAATGGTTGATTGATCTACCATTTGAAATTACAAAAAGTTCTGCAAATTGTTCTATATAAATAGTTTATCTTTTGCAATCAATGCAATAACTTTTTAAGTGCATTAAAGAGAGAAATATTTTGAGAAAAACTTTAAACTTACATTGCATTTATTTCTTCTATTTCTTCATATCGAAAACATTGATTGATTGAATCAAACTTTAAAATCATCATATTCATCAATGTTGTCTAACATGTGAACTATTATTTATTGATATTCATAGAAACGTTAGTCTCTCTTTGTACTTAATTCATTTGTATAATTTATTAAGAGAAAAATTTCATTGTAAAACCATTTCTTTTAACTTGTGGATTATATTGATGTCCTTTTAAAGCTCAATATTGTATAAGAATCGATGTTACTTGTTTGTAAGTCGTCGGAAGTATTGTAAGGGTTTGTAATTGCACCATAAGTTAATTAATATAGTGAAAGGACTTGCTCATGATAGAGAGCTCGGTAACGAAGAACGTAGATCTTTGATTTAGATCGAATCTCGATAATTATATCATTTGCATCATCTCTTCTTTTGTACTTATCATATTTTATTTAAATTTATTATTGAATTGATCTACTTATTCTGAATTTGCTTGATTTAAGATTACTTTTTGAATTTTTTTTTAAAAATATAAAACAATTCAATCCCCTCTTGGTTAGTCATTCTTAAGTTATTAAAAACAAGGTGCTTACTTTGATATTAAAATTTTACAATCATGAGTAATGGCTAACCATAATCGACAAAATCTTGAATGACATTCTAAAAATCGTCTTCCATTCTTTGATATCTCTTATTATAACTATTGAAATGCTATAATGATTATATATGTTCAATCAATAGATTATAATATTTGGTGGGTTATTGAATTTGGCCCTTATGAGCCTACAAAAGTTATTAAGGTTGATGTAAATCAAATCAAACCGTTTCAAAACCTAGCGAGGAATACAATGAAGAATATAAACGAAAATTATCTTTAAATTCTAGAACCAAAAATTTAGTTTATTGTACTTTATATAAAAACAAATTTAATTGAATTAGCACATGTGAACCTGCTTTTGACATTTGGCATACTTTAGAAATCATTCACTTGGGTATTAGTAAGGTAAAAGAAAATAAGATAAATCTTTTAATTAAAGATTTTGAAAAATTCTTTATGAAACAAAATGAACCCATTGTTGATATTATTACTCGTTTTACCAATATTGCTAATGACCTTAAAGGTTTTGATTGAAGATTTACGGTGAACTTGTGACTAAAATGCTTAGGTTTCTCGTGGAATATTGGAGTTCATTGAGGATGTTGATAGAAAATACTAAATGTGTCAACACATATTTATTGGAGGAGCTTTATAGAAAATGGATGATATATGAGATGAATCACGCGCGAGATAAAGGATGAAACAAGGAAAAGTAAAGATGAGGAAACAAGTGAGCCTGCTAACTGTCAAATTTTTTTAAAGTCAACAATTGATAAAGGCACTACAAGTGAAGCATAATGAAGAAATTGCTGATCTAGCTCTTCTTGTCAAAAAATAGAGATGTTTTCGCAACAACCGTTGATTTCAAAAGAGAGATGAAAAAGGTGAAGAAGAGTGAAAAGACTATTTGTTATGATTGTGACATACCTGGTCACAAAGAACAGAATGTCTCAACAAAAAAAGATTTATAAAAAAGAAAGCACTCCAAACAATATAGGATGAGAGTAATGATGATGACCATGATGAAGATAAAAATCAAGAGGAAGTTGTTAACATGTGCTTTTGGCTATTGAAAATGAGGTAAGCAAAGATGACAATTCTTTATATGATGAATTATCTAACCCATATGATGAACTTCTTGACAAAACTTTTTAAAAAAAACTTGCTCTTAAACATTCAACTCTCAAAAAGAAAATTCTTTATTGAAAAATGAGGTAAGAAAATTTTGAAAACTCAAAATGATTTTACGAAATAAAAAGTCAATTACAATTCTTTAATTAAAGAGAACTTCTCTTTAAAAGAAAAATTTAGATTTGACTAAAATTATTCACAAATTCACTAATGGCAAAAAAGATTTTGACCTAATACTTGGAGAAGAAAAACATGTTTTTGATAAAGGAGGAATTTGATACAAACCCTTTTTGAAATAAAAGTCTCTTAAAAATTTCTTTGTTAAAGCATTTACTTCCTTTCTTCTAAATGTCATATGTAGTTTCTGCAACAAAAATGAACATGTAGCTTTTAATTGTTCTATCAAAAAGAGATTACACTAACTACAAGTGGATTCAAAAGTCGACAAATAATAACCACCAAGGACTCAATGTTGTATTGGTACTAAATATAAAAAAATTAAATTATTTTTTTATAGGTACTAAAAGAAAATAAAGAACAAATGATTCTTGGATTGTGGATGATCAAAGTACATGCCTGGAAATTAAACTTTGTTATCAAGTTTCAAAAAGAAGGATGATGGTCATGTTATTTTTGGGGATAATACCAAAGAAAAAATCATTGGCATTGGAAATATTTGTAATCGAATATCTCCCTCTATTGAAAATGTTTTATTAGTTGATAACCTCAAATATAATTTGCTTAGCATTATTCAATTATTTGATAAAGGACTTTTAAATGCCTTATTTAGGATGCTACATCAAAAGAGATAATGTTTATATGATACCGAAGTAAGGATATTTATGTCATAAACACTGAATTTGGAAGTGAAGAAAAATGTTTATCAAGTTTAAAAGATGATATTTGATTGTGGCACCTACTTTCAAAAATTGTCAAAAATTGTTTTGTTAAAGATTTCCAAATTTGAAATTTGAAAATGATAAAAATTTGTAATTCATGTTAATTTGGAAAACAAGTAAAGAGTTTTTTTAAACTTATGCAACACTCTTTTAACTACAAAAACTTTTTAACTTCTCCACATGAATATTTTTGAATATCTAGAACCGCAAGTTTAAGTGATAAAGATTATGCATTCATCATTGTAGATAACTTTTCTAAATTTACTTGGGTCCTATTTTTTGAACCTAAAAGATGAAGTTTTGAATGCATTGAAATATTTTTGTAAAAATGTTCAAAATGAAAAGGGGTACACTATTACTACCATTGTGAATGATCATGGTAAAAATTTTTTGATAATAATGCATTTGATGATTTTTGCAAAATTAATGGTCGTGAACATAATTTCTCTGCTCCTAGAACTTCTCAACAAAATGGTGTAATAGAAAGAAAGAATCGCACATTGTAAGAAATGACTAAAACTATGCTAAATGAAAATGGTTTATCAAAATATTTTTGGATCGAAGCCGTTGACACAACTTGCGACATTATGAATAGAGACTTGATTAGTCGAAAGAAAATAAGAACTCCATATGAACTTTGAAAAAATAGAGTTCCCAATATCAGTTACTTCAAAGTAAATAGTAAATGTTTTATCTTTAGCACACAAGGAAATTTGATTCAAAGTCCGATATTGAATTTTTTCTCGTATATTCATTTACTAGCAAAGCTATCGAGTTTTCAACAAAAGAACTTTAATGGTTGAAGAATCAATGCATGTAATATTTGATGAAGATAAACTTCCTCTTGATCAAGAGAGGAGTATTAATAATGATGCAAGCTTGGAGATTCATTTTGAGCAAATTGAACATCCAAAATCAAAACAAGGAAGATCTTAAAATCTTGAAGATCAAAATGACGAAGAAACAAATGTGCAACAAGATGAAGTAGAATCTCTCAAAGTACAAAGTGATCAATCTCTACCTAATAAATGGAAGTTTGTCCCTTCTCATCCAAAAGAGCTTATCATTGGTAATTCATCCAATCGCACGTTAAAGTACTCGTAATTTTGCTCTCAACGCTTCCATTTCATCCTGCAGATCATGCATTATTGCAATAGCTTCAACCATTATTGTGCAAGCCTTTCGGCTTTCATCCAGTTGGATGTGTAATTCCCGAATTTCCGTCTCTGCCACCTCGACTTTTTCCTCGAGGCCCTCCACAGCATAGCACAATCTAGCAGTTGTTTCATCAAGCGCATGTATGCGCTGTTTCGTGCTCCTCTTTTGAGGATCTACGACTTCTGTAGTGCTTGAGGTAATTGGATCCATAGTTTTCTTATTGAAGGTCTTGAGTCGCAGCTCTGATACTAACTTTTACGGGGTGCCTTTCTTCTTAGCATAGAAAGCAACACCATGCAGCAGTAGTCCACTCCGCTAGACTGCCTTCCACCTTCTCTTGGTCGTTTCGGGACGAAAGAAAATTACAATTTGTAGAAAGCTTGCAACATAAAATTGAGATGCATTGAAGGCAAATTGATCATTGATTGTTTGAAAGCTATAAATTACAATGACTGGTGCAGGGGGCAACACCAATAAGTTTGAAAGATTTTTGAATGACTAATACCCCATATAATAACTTCCGGAGCAAAAATCTAAGTGATAGGAGTAGACGTTTAAATGACAAGGAATCATACTAAACGTTTACCAATATCAGAGCTATTTTACAATTGAAATAAACTATTACAATGGAAAGGAAATTACAACTCAAACTTGAATTAATATTTACAATGTGCAGTCGAAGTTGGGCAAACTGCGGTTGCGATTGGGTCAAGGGGTTTAAGTGAAGCTTCGGTCCTTGACACAGAGTCATGCCTAGAATATCATGTCTTCTTTTGGCCCTAGCAACTTGCATTATAGAAGCCACTAGCTATAAGAATTGTCACGTTTTCTGTTCTACTCTATAAATAGAATTATACCATAAGTATTTCTGAAAACAGTAAGTGTCCTAGCTCAATTATTTGTTCGATTGCATTAACGTAGAATATCATGTCTCTTGGTACTAGCAACTTGCATTGTATTAGCCGCTGGACTAGTGTTACGTTTACTTCGCTAGAAGAATTGTCACATTTTCTATTGTACTCAATAAATAGAATTACACAACACTATTTTCAAAAAAAAAAAAACTGTCAAGTGTCCTCGAGTGTTTATTCAAAGATTGTATTAACCTAGAATATCATGTCACTTGTCTTGGGACTAGCAACTTGCATTGTATTAGCAACTCGAGTGTTATGTTTAAATCGCTACAAGAATTGTCATTTTTTTTTTCTGTTGTACTCTATTGGTAGAATTACATCACAGTATTTTTAAAAATAGTCAAGTGTCCTCACTCAAGTATTTTTTCAAAGATTGTGAATAAAGCAGATGTTAAAGATGTACAGGAGCATCTCCTATGTATTCTACGGATTGTTATCTAGATAAGACTTACGGTTTACGTGGTGGCAATGCTATCTAACGAATGGACACTTAAATTCAAAATTGGTGCCCAATGGATTATATCCATCCATAACTCAATAATGGTGTCCATGTATCTTTTATTTTATTAAACTAAAAATAAAATTGCACCTAAATCTAGAAAGAAAATATGACGAGTCAGCATGTGTAGCACATCGTCTATATCTAGACAGAGTGTTAGATAAATTTTTTTTTATCTGCTATAGAAGCTTGACATGATATCTGTCAAATTGCATTGGAGATGATTTTTTATTTTTTTAAAAAAAATAATGTCAACTTTTGCTTGTGGCAATTTTTATTCTGCAATCCATGAAAGCATTATATGTCTAACCATCTATATTTTAGATGTTCTAAGTTTAGTTTCACAACCATCTTAAAAGAACTTTTTTACACACTGAGTTCATAGCAAACTTCTACTAGATGCCCAAATAGTTTAATTGCAACTCTAAAAGCATTAACAGGGAAAACTTTACTAGCACATATGGCATTGTAGATTTCTCAGAAGTAAAAGAGATACTTAGAATCACTAAACAACTTTTCAAACGTTTGAGTTTCACTAAAAATACTTATCATGAATCAACCATGACACATGTACACTTTAATTTACACTCTATCTTGTGACGTGGTCTACACCATTGATATCACATCATTGCATAGATTCCCTCCACATATGGGGGAATGTCATTGAGTATGTACATTTAGCATAATTCATTATGAATAGAGTGAACCATTTCATAGTACTAGGTAAGTCCTATTAACTCGACGCTTTCAAAAATAACAAACATATCAATGCTCAACTCATATTTTAATAGTAGATTGATGAAACTAAAGCCACCTCAAATAAGTCCAATTATGTCTATTAAAATTAAAGTCAATTGAAGTCCCCTCAAATAAGCCCATAATGGCACATTCGACTTTTTAAAATGAATAAAGCAACTCTAACTGGCCCGAGGCTCAGACCCCCTACCAATAGGGGGCGCCCTGTTCGAGTAGCGTATCCCTTTTAAAATTCATAGTTATACTTGGTCCCTTTCTGGTGCTGCTTTTTTTAATCAATTTATCAGATTTTGATACAATTCATGTATATTGCCAATATAAAAATTGAAAAAGTGCTGACATTGCATAAAGTGGTACTGTAGAAAACGGTAATTTTATGTAACAAAATGCCTTAATTACCCTTCATTTGGGTACGTGTATTTATTTTATTGCCCTACCCAATTTTGGTTGATTTCAGTCAACAATTGTGACTTCTTTTATTATTATGTACATGTAATCGTTGAATGTCTAGAGAAAAGAATAATACGGACATTCGCAATGTAGCCACTGATGGAGAAATGATTCTACCTATTGTTGCCAGCAATATTGATTTATTAGCACAAAATATCCATATATTTGACTTTTAGTGTACAAAATATCCTTATATTCCAAAATTTTGCATTTTCACCCCTATTTCCACTTTTCACTGCGGAAAATATTATTTTCATCAATTTTCATATATTTTCTCAATAAAAATCTGTGAAATGACAAATATGCCCTCTTATTTAAATAAAACAAAAAGGAAAAATAAAGAATTAATTGCAATTATATGTCCAAAATTTTCAAAAATTTTCAAATGAGTCCCAAAACCAATTTTAAAATAGTAAATTTATATTTTACTATTAATTAAAATAGTAAATTTTTGTTTATATAATAAAACAATTAAAATAAAATAATTAAATCAAAAAATTAAAAACCGAAGCCCAAATCAAAAGTCATCCACCCCCACCCCACCCCACCCCAACCCAACCCAAAATCAAACCCAAGGCAACGTTGTCTCTGCCAACGCTGGCCATCACCACCATCCTCTCTCCGCTAAATTGAAGCAAAATGGAAAGTTCACCTTGTTCAAAAGTGGTTTTGTAGAAGGTCCATGGTCCTCCAAATACGACTCTTTGCTTGCAAATTACATTCAACAATATGATGAAGGCCAATGGAGA
>CAIGRT010103087.1:0-22892 GCA_903798405.1 Fraxinus platypoda | reverse complement strand
TACACATAAACTCAAAATTTTTCTTCTTTTTTAACTACACATTCTTCAAAAAAATCACCATTAAAAAATACATAATCCCCAAGATCTACATTATAATGGAGCTCAAACATTACACTATTCTAATTACCAAACACACCCCAATCCCTTCATACTCCATTCCGTTCTCCTACCATCATAGCCATCATTCCCCTTCAAAGCACGTGCATCCTTTTTCTCCAGTCACGTGCTCCCCCCTTCTCCAGCTTCGAATTCGACTCTTTCTCTCTCTGCTTTTCTTTCGCCACCGGCCACCCTCACCCTCACTTTCTATACAATATTTAAACATTTTTCCCCAAATTCAATTCGCACACAAATGGAACAAGAATCTTTGTAATTCAAATTCATTGTACAATCAAGATTCTCAGTAGGATGTGAAGAAAGAGAGATGCATGCCTATAATCGGCTCCCGAATAGCGGACACAACAGCCCATCTTCACCGCCTTCGTCGCCTGTTTCCCGTTCGCCCCGGCTGCGCCACCGATCCTCCGCCGCCGGCAGACCGGGTCGGCCCGCACCGAAAACTCTAGCCCAGCGACTCGCCTGGATCCTTCTTTCTGTCCTATTAAAACGGCAGGGCATTTTCTTATTCGCACCCCTTTTGTACATTTCGTTTATTCTGTTTTACATGGGAACGGTGTCGTTTGATGTGGTTCCGGTTATAAAGCATCGGCCGGCTCCCGGATCAGTATACCGGAGCCCCCAGCTCTATGCGAAGCTCCGGCCCGAAATGGACTCGGATAATTTCTCTGTTGATACGGTTAGTATCTTTTGAAAACAGAAATTCGAATACTTAGAACTTTTGTGCTGTTTGTGAGTTTTGAATAATGTGATTTAAATTGAAAATGACTGACTATGTGCTTTTTGGTGATTTTGACTCTTGCCTATCATAGTACTAGTATAGCTGCATTAATTGTAATGTCTAGTAATTTTCAGTTAGTTGGACAATATAACATGCGGAATGTTTGGACGCCAAATTAGTATTATGTCAAAAGAAACTTGAATGTGAATGTTGTTGGTTCTTGAAAATTTAGTGCAACCTTAGATCTAGAATGTATGTGAAGTTAAAAAAAAAAATAAAATAAAATAACAGCTTTCTTCTGGCCTTAGATTGGTGGTGTTGATTTAAATGACAGCTACTGTATGTCATCTGCTTGGATTTAGTTGTGCAAATAGAAAATTATGATCTTAGATGCCCGAATTTTGACAATAACAGTACGTATCTTTCTGCACAGATTTTAGTTATAAATTTTGAGCACAGAGTAGAATGAGAAAGGTTGTTTTTTATAGCTATATTTCTTGCGCATTGGAAAAGATCATGATGTAGTTGTTCAGGGCTTTGTGTTTATTCCCCTCTCCCCTTCCTTGAAGAGCGTAGCTAATGAGGTTGGTGCACACATTTGTTGCCCGAGACTCAACTTGTTGATATTAGAGTTCAAGAAACACTGATGAAATTTGTTTAGCTGTTCTTGTGTTCTGGTCGTCTAACCTCTCTTGTTGCCATTATCAGTTAACAGGTTGAGTTGTTAATTAATTAAATTTGTGCTTGGAAATTAACATTTTAAGGCTATTTTTATGTAACTTTGCTTCTATGAGGGTTGTAAAGGAACATCCCCTGGCTACCATCTATTATGAATTTTGTCTTATACAACCATGATTCGTTGCTTGCCTTTTGACACCTTGATGCAGATATTAGAGTCAGAATTGGTTGGAAGGCAATTAATATTGCACCTGAAAAACTGAATATAAAAGCCAATTAAATCCCACTATGGTTCTTTGTGGACCATTTCAAGCACCTGCAATTTCGTTAATAATTGGACTCGTCGAAGTTCTTTGTGCATGCTTCATTGCTTGCTGAACATGGAGGCATGTTTGCTTAGTCTTGTGAAGAATGTGGATAATGTATTCTATTATAAAAAAAATGTCATGATTTGAGTAAAACTTATCTTTCTATCAAATGCAGATTGATGACCAGATCCACATTTTCTCAATTAACTCATGGCTGTGATTGATTTAAAGCATATTACTCAAGACAAACATTCCCCCTTACCAGAATTAGTATTGTGGCTACATAATGAATCAGTTATAAGCTGCAAGTAGAAAAGTTGTATGCTTGCCTCGTTGAAGTGAAGATATATAGTCGTCATCTGCTAAAGTCGATAGCTTTTCTAACCTTAATGTGATGTTTTATTGACTCGTGGCTTGTCTTTGAACTTGTATATCTTTTAAATTTTACATCTGTTCCCCTGGTTTGGTTCAAATTGTTTGACCGGTTATTCTAGCTTTGTATTTTCAACTTGAAATGCTTTGGTTGGAGATTATCCAAGATAATGCAGTGAACCTAATTTTGCTTTTCTTTTTCTGCTGTTGGACAACCATAATAGTCTTGTCATTTTCACTTTCTTTCTGTATTTGGAATAATTATCATGTGATCTTTGTTTGCTTTTGTAAATGTTACTTCAAGTTGGAAAAGTGGCATTCGAGTCTATCACATACAGGAACGTGTTACTCCACTTGATTTACTTTACACTCATGCCTATGAGGTCAAATAAAAATGGATAGCATATCTGATGGATACGCAAAAATAGAAATTAATGTGATATGAGAGAACTAATTCTATCTTTTACTGTTGATAGTTCACTGGATTGTGGTGCCATGTAATGGCTTATAATGCCTACCATCTTTCAGTGTTCTCCCTTAACGAGATTCCTACAAGGGAGGGCCTCAACTTATTTTTAGTTGTTTAATATTTTGAGAAGCCCTCATATGGCTCTGACTTTTGTATTTCAAAAAGAAAAATAATAATAATGAACTGCATTTAAGATTTGATAAAAATATGTTGTCTTATATTGCTGAAAGATTGTTGATAAATGGTTTCTCATGCGCTTTCTGCTATGGCTAATTTTGAATTTCATTCTAGATATCGACAATATGGAAACACTCCTATAAAGGGGGCGAATGGAGACCATGCACAAACAAGTCTTCAGGAGGTAGGAAAATTGCTCAATGCTTGCCAACTCCTTTTTACTTTTTCTTTTTTAAATTCTAGATTTATGCCTATTAATTTTTCGTACTGAACAGCCTAACATAGTTTATATAAACAGCGATTGCAGGCTTGATATTTTGTGACCACTGTTGGCAGATTTTCGCAAACACTTATGATATGATATTTTCTTGATCTTTCATTAGTTTGTGTGGAATAAAATCCCCTGCATTTATTTCTCAGATTTTCTAATTCTATTTACTTTTTGTTATTTGTCTGGCCTTTTCAAATCATAATCAGAAATAGAGTTACTGGTCATGTGATGAATATTTCTGTTTATGTGATCCGATTTGATTTTTTCCTCTTTTCCATGATGTTGCCACTGATCCTCATAATTAAAGTAAATTGGTAGCAGCCATGAACCCAGAAAATTCCTTGAATGGTTTTTGCTGTTTTGATTTCATTAGATTCAAGTCCTTCACAGAATGTTGAATGTTGGATAGTTTAATTTACTTTGTTCTTGGATTTTGATTAATTCTGGAAACTTATCATCAATAAATTGAACTCTCAGAAGCCACTATATATCATAAGAGTGGGTTTGCTAATTGATGAATATGAGCAGACTACGTGTGCAGGACTTGGGAGTATAGATTGCCGTTCTCATGCTCCATTAAAGATGCCATACCAATTAACTTCTAACACATCACTTGCTTTCAACTGCATTTCTGGGCTCCATAAATAATTAGTGCTTTTTTTTGGAAGTTTTTAGATTGTTCACTTTGCTTTGGAGGATTTAACTGCCAATAACCTAAACTTTCTAATGTGTCATCAGTGGGCATCAGGGCATCTAGTTATGAAATATATATATGTGCGTGTGCGCCCGCGCGCCTTTGGTTAGTGATTTTTATTTCTTCCAAATTATATGCATGGAACAGACTGCCTATTGTGGATCCCACAGTAACCCAGTATGGTTTGCATTTAGCTACTGCAAATGCTAATTAATGCTTTTTACTGATAGGCCTCCTTATTGTGTGGGAGTCTATACAATGATGCTAAAGTTATTGCATTTATTATATTCTCTATTTCAACCTGAATATAGTTTGATGTTTCCATTCATATTATTTTTGTACACTATGCCATGGCTGTCCATGTTATATTGCAGTGCCCCGATTAATTTGTAACTCTTTTTTATGGACTAGTCATAGTCGTATTTGCGTTGCACTGTATTTTTAAATTCTTTTGTAAGCGCATGTTGAAAAGTTCACAAACAATGAAGACGGTAAAATGTTGAGGGAAAATAATTCATAATACATACAAATCGCATATGACATCAATATTCCTATGAAGATATTTTGTATCGAATTGTTGCTTAATTTTGATTTTGTTCTTAATTCTCTAGTCTTTTGTCCTGGAGTTTCTTAAAAAATTAGCCCCTATTTGGCAACTATTAAGACAAAACTTTATTTTCTCAAACTCATTTTTAACCGCACATTTTCACGATAAAATATTCTACCTGTAAGTCTAAAACTTTTTTCTACTTTTTAATCACACATTTTCCGAAAAAATTACTATTCCAAAACTCATTTTCTCCAAAAACCTCATTTTAATGGTTGTCAAATAGGGGCTTAGTTTCTTATACAATTTATGTGTATATTGAATTATTTTTCTGTTAGTGGGACAAACTCTGCACGGTGTTATTGATTGGTGTTTCATTAAATATGTAGTTATATCTATTCTATTTCAACTTGGACGATTCTCAATTTTTTGCACTTCCACACCATTTTTATAGGCCAAGAAATTGCCTAGTATGTTGAATAATGTGTATTTCCTTTTATTACTACTACTACTATTATTATTATTATTCCTTTTTCTTGTGTTTCCATTCAATGATCTTGTATAATTCTTGCTTATTTAACTTATATCTTGATATATTTCAGATAATGTGCGCTTCTTTTTTACTAGTTTCTCTCTCTCTCCAAATCTGTGGCATATAGTGATATTATGGGTGGTTCTTTTTTTATTTATTCTATATAATCATTTGTATTATATATCCAAATACTCACATTAATATTCTATATACAGGCATTGAGTGGGTGGTGAAGTTTGAATGTAATAATTCAAATACATTTACATTTACATTTAATTCGGAGTATTATGACTATATTGAGGGAAAATTAAGAAATTATTAAATATTAGTTTGGACATTGTTGTGCAAAAAATGATTCTCGTATCATATGACAATTACATTATGGATATGTGTCATCTATAGCTTTATTAAGTGTAGTTTAAGATCTTTCTCTGTTTTAGGTTTACCTGAGTCAAATGGATACATTTATGTTGAGGCGAATGGTGGTTTGAACCAGCAGAGAACATCGGTATGGTCACTGTTATTTGTTTTCTTCTTACAAAGTTTCTACTTCCATAAACTTGCAGCCTAAGCAATATCCCTGCTCTCTATTTGTTGTTTTTGCTTTAGATATGCAATGCTGTTGCTGTGGCAGGATATCTTAATGCCACACTTGTAATTCCCCATTTCCACTTTCACAGCATTTGGAGAGATCCAAGGTGCGTAGTATTATTATCACTTCTACTTGTGCAATGTGCATTAGTGGAAACAATGCATTTGTTTTTCAAAAAAGTGCAATCATAATGGAGATGAAAATATGTAGCATCTTTTGCTGTTGTTGTGTGTAAACAGGAAATGATGGCCATGGCCAGTCAGCTTATGCCAAGTAGGCATCATTATAAAATGAGAACCATATTGATGAAATAGTGGGTCCCACTAGGCAACTAATATGCATTTATTTGGCCAATGCCAAATAAACCTGTTTTGCTTCAATTTATTTCAGTATGGGCTAAATGGAATTAACCTTTAACTTATAAATTGTTTTGGGTTGGTAACCTTTTCATTTTGGTTGAAGATGACGTGGCACCGCTTATGCATGATCGCCACGGACTTTGTGGTGTATCACGTATCTCAAAAGTGAGTCTGGTTACTGTCACAGTGGCAAGACTTACTCTTCTGGATATTTTTGATTTTGAGATAGAAGTTTAAACCAATATTCAGTTGATGAGATGATGTCCTTGTCTTTTCCAAGATAGTATGTTTGATGGTAGTCGTATATGTGCAGCAAATTTGGTGATATTTATGATGAAGAGTTTTTTGTGAAAGCACTAGAAAATGATGTTCGGATAGTGGAGACAGTTCCAGGATACATTATGGAGCGATTTGACTACAATATGAGCAATGTGTACAACTTCAGGATAAAAGCATGGTCATCCATCAACTACTACAGGGATTCTGTTCTTCCAAAACTACTTGAAGAAAAGTGAGTAACTCTGGTTTTTGTGTCTTCTTTGCTTCTCTTTTTCTTGATTCGTGAATAAGATTCTAAGTGTAATATATTTTTCCACATATATGTTCTCCTCATATTTAAGACTTGCTTTTGATGGTGATGTTCTGATTTGTATGGAAGTAGTTAGTTGTCGTCAGAATATTTTAATAATTTCATACAGTATAGAACTGAATGTGTAGATTTTCTTTTCTTGATTGGCCATCATGGTTTTGAATATTTCTGCTATTTCACGTTCTGAAAGTAGAAATTTTTTCTTAATTCTATCCCCTTATAACACTGCTATTATTTCAGAATGAGTATAGTAGACTTGTAATGCTGACAATTCCATTACTATTACATATTCTTTAGTCATTATAACTTTTCCTTTTATATTATTCCTTTTACATAAGCATCTATTGGGATGAATATGACTGGTAGGAATTGAAATAGGAACTAAAATTGTATAATTCATGGATGTCAAAAATGTTGGAGGACTTCGGATTCTAACATTGACCTTGACCTTCGGTGATAAGGCCTGGACTGGGCATTGTGTTAATGGATATTTTACTTAAGTTTTTCTTCTTTTTTTTTTTTTTCGCATTATAATTTTTTGAAATAATTTGCTTTATCAATCTGGAAAATTTTCTTTTACAATTGGTCTACACAGGATTATAAGGATTTCTCCTTTTGCGAATCGTCTGTCATTTGATGCACCTCCACCAGTTCAACGTCTAAGATGCTTGGCAAATTATCAAGCTCTACGGTTTTCGAGTTCCATTTCTTCTTTGGGCAATACCTTGGTTTCAAGAATGAAAGAACATAGTTCAAATAATAGTGGCAAGTATATTTCTGTGCATCTTCGCTTTGAGGAGGTTAGTTCATATGCTGTGGCACTTTATTTTGTATGATCAGCTTTGAAATCCAGGGCAATCATTTATCATCCTCTTGTATAGGACATGGTTGCTTTCTCATGTTGTATATATGATGGTGGAGACGGAGAAAAAAGAGACATGGATGCTGCAAGGGAGAGAGGTTGGAAGGGGAAATTTACAAAACCTGGTCGGGTTATTCGTCCTGGAGCAATCAGGTTGAATGGGAAGTGTCCCTTAACACCCTTAGAGGTAATACCTTTTATACTTCGATCACTTTCAATTTTCTTCCTTGTTATTTTTCTTCCGTGTGCATTGTGTACGAAAGCACATGCCTTTTTATTTTTCTACGATTTTTAGCCTATTGGAAGATAACCAATAAAATTAGAGAAGCTAGAATAATGAAATTTTTATTCAAATGTTGAACGGAAATCTGGAGGTATTCTAATTTTTTCAACTGAGCAGAGTCTGTCAATATGGAATGTTTTCTATGTACATGGATTTTTCACAGAAATCTTTTAAGCAACTGCAGAATTTCTCATTTAGGATGAGGCCTTACAAGTAAAATAAGACATTGACTGTCTTTTTCTGAACTGATCCCAGTTTGGAGTTTTCCTGTCTTCCTCTTTCTTACATACATAATTTGACTTAATAAAAATATGATCACTTGTGGAAGGAAACTTCCTCTGTTAAGCTTATTAGGCTGTTCACTCTTATTGGGCTTATAAAAGAGTTGAAAGCTGGTATCTGATGGCATATATATGTGGATTAAGTATGTGATGCAGTAGCGTATAACTTGTTAACTAATAATTGAAGATTAAGAAAAGAAAGGGGGTCCAAGAAGAGAAGAATTGAGGGCAAAGAGAAATCATCTTTAATTCATATAATCAGGTTGTCAATTACAATGAATAAGGCCTTCTATTTATAGGGCTAAACTAAAAGAGTTAAAAAGGAAACAAACTTCTAATAAACTATAATTGTATCAACTAATCTTATAAAATCTAATTGAAATTAAACTCTATTTTAACTTCTATTTAAACTATAACTATAACTCTATATCTTTATCTGTATCTTGATCTCCATCAATATGGTTACAATTGCATATTATTGGATTAAACATACGACTATTATAATGTGTGTGCTGGAAGTTCAGAACATACAACCATAAACAACTAAACTTAATCCCCGTTTTGGGCTTGGAAGATCAGAATCTGCTGATGCTTAATGTTTCTTAATGTTAGTGCAAGTACAATTTTGATTAATTGTGCCTTAAGAATAGGTATTAGAGCATTCAGTTACGTTGATCTATGAGATGCTAAAATATTTTTGCATTCACAGAATGAAATCATAAGTTGAAGTCAATATCTAAGAAAATAGATTGGATCAATAGTGTAAAATCCATTATAATATGAGGACGAAATATGATAATTACTGACTATAAACCTGAGGGTGCACAGATCAGATGAGCCGCTGATTGTAACTATTGGAACAGACATGAAACTTAAGAATTTTCAAGAGATATTGTTCCACATCACATAAACCCACTGCTGCTTTCAGAGATGTGCGAAGGGACAGAGCTTATAAATGCCTATTCCGTTCTCCTGCTGAAACTCCTTCTCAAGAGTTCAGACAGACAGACAGAAGAGAGTCTTGCTACTGAAAAAAGCCCATACCATGGGATTTTTTATGCGATTTATTCTGTTATGCCCTTTCCAAATTCACGAGATAAAATGCGAATCCATTGCAATTTAGTACACCAAAATTGACTGAATCCTCAGAGATGGATCTGTACAGTTGTATAAAATTACAAGATCACTAGTTCTTCAGAATCTGCCAACTGCCAAAACTCCATTAACTGGTGACAAACCTTTATTATCTCAACCGCATAGAGTTTTGATAGGGATGCAAGTCAAATGTATTTTTTTTTAACCTTTTTTTGGGTAGACTGTTAATTCAGTTTTTGCTAGTTCCCAAGCTTTCATATCCAACAACATCTTGTCATTCATCACTAAGATTACTTGGGTGTGCATAACCTCTAGTCTTCGACTTCTCTCTCTCACATATCTGCTTTATGTCAATGCAGATTTCTGCAGTTTGAGCTTAATTCTGAACCCACTCTTGATCTTGATAATTCCAAAATTACTCTAGTAGATTCAATGACCTAAGATCTGCCAGAATTTGATATGTACATTTGATACACCTGAAAGTCACTTGAAATTGTTTGTTCTAATTCAATGTCTGGGAAACATTATTAGTAACTTATAATTTACTTTTCAAAGTTAAACATTTTAACCAAACATTTTATAGGACCTACAACTACTATCCACTTATCCACCCTTCATTTCTATCACATTATATTTTTACAACTTCCAATGTTATCCAGACACTAAATATCTGCTCACATGTGGTCTTTCCACTTTATTTAGCCTAGTTATGTAAATGATTTCATTTGCTAATCTATCTATATTTTTGTATCTTTTATTTATGACCTTCCAATGTGTCTTCAATTGATCAGGTTGGTTTGATGCTAAGAGGGATGGGGTTTGACAAAAGTACATCTATCTTTTTAGCATCAGGAAGGATATATGACTCTCAGAGGCATATGGCTCCACTGCTAGAAATGTTTCCTCTTTTACAAACAAAAGAGATGCTGGCATCTGCTGAGGAACTAGCTCCATTTCAGGTCTGAATGGGAGCTTTTCTTTCATTCTCGTGTATCTTTTCTTCCTGTTTTCCCCATTATTCTTTTCATGATCTTATTGAAACCATTTTATGACTCAATTTACTGCTTTTAGAATTATTCCTCAAGAATGGCGGCCATAGACTATACTGTTTGTCTTCACAGTGAAGTATTTGTAACAACTCAAGGCGGAAATTTCCCCCATTTTCTTTTGGGTCACAGAAGATATCTGTATGGGGGACACTCCAAGACAATTAGGCCTGACAAGCGGAAGTTGGCATTATTATTTGACAATCCAAATATTGGGTATGCTTTTCTTCTCATCGCTCTGGTTTTACTTAGTTAACTACCTTTAGAAGATGGTATTACTGTTTGACAATCTAAATATTGGTTATATTTTTTATTCATCATTCTGGTTTCCAATGAATCAACATCTGTTAAGCGGCTGTGCATGCAGTGATGTGGTGAGGAATATTTTAATCCCATGATCAATATGAACGTGACTTATTCGCATTGTTATCTGACATTCCAAATAGCAGGCATATTGGTTTTATTTTCTTTTCTTAATGCTACTTTCATACGAGCTAACAATTGATTCGGTTATCCCATTCGTGTAGAATCTTGCTGGGATATTCTTGATAATTTGTGTAGGTCTCAGTTTTGTTTTCTCATTGTATACTGATTGTATAGGTTTGTCTTCATTAACAAAACATTGTTTATGAAGGGCAAAAGATGAATCAATAAAAATAAATGGTCAAAATTAATTACTTAAACATATTTTTGAGTTTGAAAAATGAAATAACTTAAATACCTTTCTAATTTAACAGTATTACAATCCCTGTCATTACTTCAATGGTATATTTTATTGAAATTTTTGACCACTAAGTTAAAATATTTAAAAATTCAATATGACTATTAAAAGAATATGCTTTAAACAATAAATTATTAATTAATCAAGGTACTAAAATATTAAATTCAAATACTAATAAGTTAAGTAAAGTTATTCAATAACAATGGGTATGAAAATAGTAATTTGTAAAAATCTAAATTGTTAACTTATTCAAATAATAAAACGTTAAATTAATAAAATTGACGGATAGTTAATCAAATTAGGTTTTAGTAGTTTAATAATTTACATTAAATTTGGCCATAATTAGTTAACTATTAAATAAGTGAAATATTAAAGAACGTTCAAAATGTTTATCAAATTAACTAAATGTTAAATTAGGTCAAATGTACTACTAGTTAAAATTTATTTATGCTCAATTCAATTAAAACATGGCTGAAAATAGTAATGCGATAGTTCTTTAAATAATTTTAAGCACAGTATGTTTATAAGCGACCTTAACAAATTTTATTAGTAGCCAGTGTGCAAATCATACTTCCAAAAATGTGCTAATTTTATACTATTAGAATAATATAATTAAGTATAATTTTATTAAATTTTCTATGAACAGTAATATCGCATTGCTTTGTTATGCAAAAGTATCGTAATGACCGTTTCAGTCATATGACATTTAATTGTGCTACAAGAAACCATTTTTGCCAATGATACATAATTATAAACAACAATAACAACTAAGCCTTTTTGCTCAATAAACTTGTGGTACTAAATATAAACAACAATAACACCTAAGCCTTTTTGCTCAATAAATTTGTGGTTAGCTACATAAATTCTTTTCCACATTCTACTGTTCATTATTAGATCTACTAGAAGATCCAAAGGAATAAGATCTTCAGTAACTATTGCAGACTGAATTTGGGTCTACAACTTCCTATTTTTGACTTGCTCTATTGAGATCGTGCTACTGTTATGAAATACTCTCTAGGTCTATGCAAACCGTGCCTTAACATCCTAAGTCTATCTTCTATTAATTTATCGTCAATTGGTGCACTTCTTCTTGTTGGCATTATATTATCATTTCTTTTGTTAACCATTTTAAAATGACCAAACAATGAACATCCATGTTAGCATCTAACGTTCTTAGTATGAGGAACTTATAATCAATTTTGTCCTTCTACATTTTGAAACCATAAAGCACAGTAGGTCTAACACTAACGTGTAGAATTGTTCATTTAACCTTATAAGGATCTTCCTTATTACTTAGAATTGCGATACAACTTTTCCATCTCATCCAAGGACAGGGAAAGGATGAGGGTTGCATTAGGTTGAGAGCTACTTTGAACTTTTATCAAATTTTATGATATGACCTAATACACAAGCCCAAATATACATACTCAAAAAGGTGCTACTACTTGTAAGTAAAATAAAGAAAGTTGGTAGTATTTTATAGCTTTACAAAATTAGAGTAGATATTCTATCTAGGTGTATTAGAGTGGATTAAGGTGTATAGTTTTTTGTTCAAAGGAATATTATTGAACTTTCTTTCTTAAGCTAACTGGATGGCATAATACGGAGTGAGGAGGTCAGATTATACGGGATAAGAAAGATAGTGCAAATAGCATTTTTGAATGTGTTTTACTAAATACTATTGACCCTAGTACTATCTATCTAGTACCATCTCTTTCAATTTTATGCATAATTTCTTGTACGGTCTAATGTGGTGTCACAAACGTAGCCTTCGTAGAGCAGCTAGGAAACTTTTTGGGGATTGTGTTTATGTATGCCTATAACAAGAAAATTAGAGGATGGTAAATTTTAGTCCATTTCTTCTAAATAATGTTTAACAAAAAAACAAATACATACAAGAATCCACATATGTTTAAACACCCGCATGACGTTACACACAAGTTTAGGAATAATATTTCTGGAATAAAGTAAAATAATTACAATCATCAAAACATGACTCTTAACAATTTTATATTTAAACATAATAAAAATATTTGTCTATTTGAATTTTTCACTCCAATATACCAATAAATTAGGCTTTCTTGAAAACTAGAGATGGATAGTTGATTGTTTTGACCGTTACCTATCATAATCAACTGTAATCAAAAGTACCCATGTTTCTTTTCTATAATGTATATTTGCATTTGCAGTTGTCTGTTAGTCTATAGGACAATCAGGACATTGAACATTTCTCTCCACTTCTGTGGATATTTAGTGCACTTCTTGGTTTTATTCTCGGTCAAAGGCCATGATGCATGAACACTCGTATGCTCCTCGGACACATGTTGTACTTGAACTTCTCCATAAATCGAAATAAGAACCCGATTCTTATTTTACACCAATACACAACTTCTATGGGTAGATTAAACTATCAACCACTAAAAACTCTAGTTGTTAATTAACAACTACTATGCCAAATGGCTAGTTTTGGCAAGATTTGTGGATTGCAGTCGTTTAATAAACCCACAAATTTTAGAAACAATTTTTTGCTAATTTAAGGTGATAAATAACGCCATTTGTCTACACATTGATACTTAATGAAGTTAACGTAGGATTTAGTGGTAATTATTTGACTCAATGACTATATCACTACTATATAAAAAATACAGTTTTGGAGTACTGTAGATGCAATAGTAACCAATGAGATGTTTCTGTTCATTTTCCCATTTTTCACTCCTCCGGTCCTCCAATTTTATAATTTCATACGTCTTATATTCATTTTATACTCGTCTTATATATATCCATTTCCATATTTTTTTCTTAGTCTGCTATAAAAAACGACGTATTAGAGTTTGAATAATTTGATTTGTCCTTCTATTTTGAAGAATTTGATTTTATCTTAGAAATTGGTTCCAAGCATCTTAATTGTTAGCATTATTTTAAAAAATAAAAAATAAAAAGTCTTCGCGATGCGCTGCACGGACATGGACGGACACCGTGTCCACGCAACTCTGAGATACGGACACGGTGTCAGCGCAGAGACTTTTTTTATTTTTTGCAGTCCAAACAACACTTTTCCTCTTTAGTTTTCAGACCTTGAATGTATGCATTTCTTACACTGTTTTTTTAATGAAGCAATTAAGACCCAGTGTCTCCTTTTGATGCTATATTTATTAGATTAAATTCCGTCTTGTCTTGTCTTTATTTATTTTTTTCAAAATGGCTTATTGTATTCTTGGATTGATTGAAATTATGAAATTGCGCCTAAAGTCAAGGCTTTTTTTAAGATTGCAAAACAATTTTTTTATGTTAGCTTGTCTCAAAGCTTTTCATTTCTTTTTTAATTTTGAACCGTGATACAAATTTTTTAATGTTGAGTTAACGGAACAACGGATGGTAGGTAGATAAATAACCTTTTTCACAATAAAATGTTAAAATGATAGTGAAAAAAAAAAAAAGATACATTTTGCACAAAAAACATTGAAAGGTAAGGACGTTTTATGCTAATTAGCCCACATGAAATCTTAAACGATTCAAACACCTATATCGAAGATTTGTTAAAGGGTGATTATATTGTCACCACAATTTTTATTTGATATATCGCGTTTTAATTGCAGTTAAACTATTCAATCCTTGCTCGTTATAGCAATTATTTTCTTAACTTTTTTTCATCGAATTCTTATATATCTTCAACTTTTCATTAATTAGTATGTATCATCCTTGATGATAATTTATATCAAAATATTTTATTTTCCTGCTTTGAAATTAAGGAAAAATATTTTTTATTTTTTAAAAAAATATGATAGAAAAATAAGTTGTTTTAGCTTTTACGCTATTTCAATGAATTTTTGGATATAAGACTGTTATCAAATACACAATATGTTAACTATGAAAAGTTTGAGAATAAGAATGACATGAAAAATTGTTATGGGCATAAGTGTTATAATGAGCAAATATTAAGAACCCTAAGCGCAATTAAAATGTGTTACAATAAATAAAAATTGTGGTGTGAATATAATTATCTTTCGTTAAAACCTCATTATTTAATAAATGACCATTTAACCCTTAATTTAATTTAGAATATATAAATAACAAAAAGAAAAGAAAAAAGAATGGAAAACAAAAGAAAAGAAAAAATAAACATTCATCTCATTCCAACCCCACTTCCAGATGCCAGTTGCGATGTTCAAATTTTTGTTTAATGGTGGAGAGGGTCCAAGATTTTTACAAATCTTTAGCCGTTGAAATATTATTAAAAAAGTTTCTTATAAGGTCTTTACCACATTTATATCCAAAATTGGTTACGAGAAATAATCTAGATTTTTTAGAGTAACACAAGACAAAATTTGCATCAGGAAGACGGAGTTCTATGAAGAAATCAAGTCTGGTAATATAAAATTTGTAAAATATTTTTGCGATACATCTTATTAATTGTAAACGATTTTAGTTTATTTTTTTTGTTTTAATAGTGTATTTTAAATTATATTTATAGAGTTTCTCAAAGTTGCTGCACAAGCAAAGAAGTATTAAACGGTTAATGGTTACTTGGATATAAGTGTTTAGTTGCTTGGAATATGGTCATAAATTTTTATATTTAAATTTTAGGCTTTGATTCCCATTTTTTTTTCAAAATACATTTTTTTCTCTTCTTTTCAATAACACAATCTTCAATAAAATAATATTGCACGTAAAGTCAAACCTTTTCCTTATTTTTAAACACACATTCTCAGCAAATCACTATTCTAAAATGCATTTTTTACAAAAAAGGGCATCAAATGAGCTCTTAATATTTTATTGCTATCGACGGCCAACGGCAGCCCGTGATGACTTAAAACCTTAGATCCGCCCCTGGTCATGAGGAAAGCTCCATAGACGGCATATCACATATAACAACAAAAGATTGCTTTATGAAGTGTAATATAATAAAAAATATTTTCTTGCCCAAAATATAACCAACATTGGTCAAATTGCCTCTTTTCCTTTTCTTGAATTAGTATCCAAGGGTGATTCATCATATTCCTTGGAACATTATATCATCCCAACTTCAAGCCTATTAGATTCAGAGAGTAGTTGAGAACTTCATACAGATTAGGAAGGTTTGGTTAATTTCCCATCTGTATCAAGCCACAAGAAATAAAATTTAGAAGACCTCAAAAATAAAAACATGAATACATATATAATTTCTTAGCCCGTGTTTGACAACTATACTTTTTAAGCTCTTTTTTCTACGTACTTATTTTTAATCACACATTCACACGATAAAATATTCTGCATGTAAATTCAAATTTTTCCCTACTTTTTAATCACACATTCTCTCAAAAATCAGTATCCAACTCATTTTTTCCGGTTGTCAAATAGGGGCTTAATATGTTATTAGATAGACTAGTCATTGACCATGAATCGATCTCTTTAGCACTATCTAGTCCAACAATATTAGATGAACAAGAGTATGGACTTTATTTATAGGTCCTCGCATACCACTTATAAATAAGTAGAGGGCTTTTTATTTCTCCAACTTTTGTTTGTTTCATCAAGCAAATCACAACAGAAATGAGCTATGCTTTTCAGCATTCTTTTACTTGCTTCTGCAACTTCTTTTTTCCTCCCCTGTTTCTCTTTGTATTCATCTTTTCATGTAAAGCCACAGCTCGTAACCTAACCAGTGTCGACAAGGCAGTGAATTATTCTGCTTCTGCTATATTAATTTTCGGAGACTCCACAGTTGATCCTGGAAATAATAACTACATTACAACTCCATTTAGGAGCAATTTCCCACCTTATGGGAAAGATTTCTTGAATCAGGCTGCAACTGGAAGGTTTACTAATGGCAGACTTGCTAGTGATTTTATAGGTGAGTTAAGAGCATGTTTGTTCTGTACGATATTTAGATGTTCGTGTGCATGGATTTAACGGTGTCTGAATGTTATCAGCTAACTATGTTGGGCTCAAAGATTACGTGCCTCCATATTTGGATCCAAACCTTAGCACTCAAGAGCTATTGACTGGAGTTAGTTTCGCTTCTGCGGGATCTGGATTCGATCCACTTACACCGACGATAAGCGTATCTCTCTCATTCTATGTGAATGTGTTTGTTTTTTCAAGTTAAACTTTTGGGCTCGTGTTTATCTAAAAGCTTAAATTATTAAAGACAAATTTATTCGTCTAAGTTGCGTTCACCACGCGCCTTTGTGCACACTAAGTTCATTTCTTTATCAAAACGAATTGGTGGTACTTTAATTTCGTTGAACTACCTCATTTAAAGAATTAACTTGTTATTTCTTAATATGGGTCTGAATATTTTTCACTCTGTGGTCTTCTTTAACCAATATTTACTGATATTAACTAGCGTATGTACGGATTTCTTTAATTTCAGAATGTGATATCAGTGTCAAAACAGTTGGAGTACTTGAAAGAGTACAAAGCAAAACTGAAGGAGACAATTGGGAAGGAGAAAATGGAACAGTTGATAAATAATGCTTTGTTTGCTGTTAGCGCGGGTACAAATGACATTGTCGTCAATTATTTCACGATACCAATTCGACGTAGAAACTACACTATCCCAACTTATATGGATTTTGTATTACAACAATCACAGCAGTTCATGCAGGTTCATTCCCTTACATATTACCATTTTTACGTCGTTTAAAGATTGAGTGCTATTGAGAATTGGCAACAAGTTTTGCTAAACCCTAAACATGATCAATTTTGTGAAGGGTTTGTTGGATGAAGGGGCTCGACGAATTGGAGTGGTTGGACTGCCACCGTTGGGTTGTTTGCCAGTCGTCATAACTATGTATTCTAACAATGCATTTTATAAACGCGAATGTATTGATAAATTCTCCTCCATTGCTCAAGATTACAATCTAAAGCTCCAAACACAATTGAGCGCAATGCAACTCAAATTTGCAAACTCTGGCTCGCGAATTGCTTATATGGATGCCTACGGACCGCTAGAGGACATGGCCTTCCACCGCAACTATGGTACTTGGATCAACTTCAATCAAATAGATTTTATATGAATTAATGATTTAACATGATATCAGAGCATATAAATTTCAAATAATTTACTAGATTTTTTTTTTGTATCGTTAGATTTTGACGTGGTTAACAGTGGATGTTGCGGGTCGGGGTACCTTGAAGCATCGTTTCTATGCAACCCAAGATCAGCTGTTTGCCCAGATGCATCCAAGTATGTATACTGGGATTCAATTCACCCAACTGAAAGGACATACTATCTTCTCTTTCAGGCCCTTCGACCTGTCATTGATTCCATTATAAAGGATTGACATGTATTAAACATATTTATGGGTTGCAATGGTAATTTCAATTGGTCGGTTTTTTTCTTTCTTTCTTTTTTTTTAAACGTGCTTTGGATTATGTTTGTCCCAACTTATTATTAAACAAGTTAAACTAAATTAAATTTTGCAATTTTAAGAACTGCTAGTTTGGACCAACACAGATTCGATAGTGTCGTTAGAGGGGAGAAAGGGGGTGATTTGGATGACTTTGTTGCTGCCATCCAGATCAATCATAAGCGATGAGAGAAGGGGTGGTGAGTGTATAGAAGAAGGGGTGGGGAGTGTACAGAAGAGATAAGATTGCGATTTTATCTTGTAAATCATAATGAATTATTATAATGATGGGGGAGGACGTAGTGTCACATTCAATCGAATCTTTATAAATATTGCGTGTTTATTTTTCTTTTTCGAATTGATTGCTTTCTATGAAATAAAATTATGAGTTTATAATTCTCAACAGATAAGATAGAACTCATAGAAGAGCAAAATGGAATTTTAAGTTAAGAGGGGATCTGTTTGAAATTTTTGAAAAGGGAGAGGGTGTCTCACACTCTGAGCACGAGGTTTATGTAATTTGTTTTTCATTATAAGTTCTTATAATTTTAATGTCAAAGACAAACTTTAATTTTTAAACATATATTTCGTAATATCAACAATTTCTACCCTATATCCACCACGGTATAATTTAAGGAACTTATAATGAAATCGAAACAAGCACCAAATCATGTTAGGTTGGATCTATTGAAACATTTAAATTATATTCTTTAGTTTTGGTGAAGAAATTTCTTTTATAAGCTCAACCTTGATGGACATAATATTATATCCATTGACTATAACTAGTAATATTACACAATAAACATGAAATTAAAGAGTGTCTTTGATTTTGATACATGGATGGCGATTTGAATCGAAAAATTCGAGCCCTGCATATCTCATCGTGCTTAATCAGGGAATCTTAAAAAATTCGAGAAAATTGTTGAATTCCCCGTTCCAGTTTCGAAAAAGTTCATTTTTTGTCTGAAAATTGAATCCCACCATTCCCACACAACTTTTTTTTTTTATGTTCAACCCCATTAGGTCAATTCCCAAATTATACATTTATCCTAGAATTTTAAAAAATAAAATAACAAACGGAGCAGTAAACGTACTAAAGAATTGGGGTTGATTTAGTGTGAAGGTTTTAAAGCTATCTATTGGCATTAATAATATATTTTAATTTGGCATACGACGTTAACTCCGTTGTAGTCTAGTTGGTTAGGATACTCGGCTCTCACCCGAGAGACCTGGGTTTAAGTCCCGGCAACAGAATTCTATTTTTACCACTTTACGGTCTGAACGGTGAATATATCGACACATCAGGTTGTAGTTCGCACTTATTTCAAATTTCTTTTACAAATACAGTTCTCACTCCTGAGTATGGATCAAGTCCTCTGGCGGGAGTAACTAAACGCACTTCTTGGTTCTTGAGTAGAGTCCCCTAGTTCCTGTATAGGGTTCTGAGATTTGTGCCAAAAAGCAGAAAAAATCAACAATAAAGAAAAAAAACTTGTACTGAGAATATGGAGAATCGGACACCATCTGAACGACGACAGTTTGTACACGTATCTCTCCCCCTGTTTCTCTGTATGTGCGCAATCATTGTATTTTGCAGTGTAGACAATAGTCCTGTTTTCATCTTGTCGTCAACAAAATATGATACGTTATACATAATACAATGGTTACTGAATTATGATTCTGTTTTTCGGGACGAAAAAGCTGATGTTGTTATTGCTGTCTGGCCTTTCAGATTCTAAGCATGTGGAAATTTGTTGATGTTAAATTGAGAGGCACACATGCTATAAACCAATCTGGTATTGTGTAATGGAAACTGGAGAATGCAATTTAAAGTCATCTCAGCAGAACATGAAAGTCCTCAAGCAATTAGAATCAATCTCTTTCGTCTTTAGTCATTAATGGTTAATCAAAAAAGCCTTTTAATACCTTGAGATCTTCTCTCGTGTTTTAATACCAGTAACTGCCCACAATCCAGAGTAAAAGGCTTCAAGAATATATATATATGCCCTCTGAGATCGAGCGTTCACTGTAATCCCCACAGTCGAGCTCGACTCAGAAAAGAGCTGAGTGAACTCCACAAATCAGATCTATTAGCAAGCAGAGGACCAAATGCCAAGCTCTTTATAACTCCAGAAAACAATGTTAATATTAGAGTCCCACATTGGCGGGTGATATTTACACGATCCACTTAATAAGGTGATGACAATCATCCTCTAACAAGTCGGTTTTGTCCTAATAAGCCTGTTTTGTTAGGTTGAGTTATGCGCAATATCCTTTCTAATATGGTATCAGAGCAGGCCCAGTTTTACAATGTTGAATGCACCAAATATCGATTTGTTCACAGTTGTTTTCATGGTAGCAGAGCTAGGCCCAATTTATGCAATGTTGGGGGCCACCCAATATCGATTTGTTCACAGTTGTTTGGCATAGTCCATGCTATGCGTGATGAGACGTATTAGAGTCTCAAATTAGCTGGTGATATTTACACAATCCACTTAATAAGGTGAGGGCAATCCTCCCCTAACAAACCGGTTTTGTTAGGTTGAGTTAGACTCAATATCCTTTCTAATAGTTAACAATCATGAATATATATTTCTGTAATATTTTACCACTTAGGCCAATGAAATTGTTAAATAAAATTTCATTGAGCAATAAATTTGGATTAGTAGTGATAGTGCTGTTACTGCGTAATCTTGTCACAGCCTCAGCAATAGTTGTAATACTATATCATATGCTTTAAGAGCAGGGGTTCCACGATCCAGATTTTCTTCATTTTGGTATTCCAGTCTGAAATTTTTCGAAATTGATTCCTTACATCATGGAAAGGTCCACTTCTTTCCGAGTAATAGCTCCAGATCCCTATAGCACCTTTTGTGGACGAGATGAAAGCGGGTTCTACAGTCAAGAAGATCTAAAATAGAGTGTGTCAGAATCCATACTGAATCTCTATCCATTAATCTTATCTGCTTAGCTTCTATAAATAAAAGAGTAGCCAATGGTATTGACAATTGAAGAACAATAAAAACCCGAGACTGCTTCCTAGTCAACTTTTCTGCCTCTGGTTGAACAAATCCTCTGGATTAGGTAGAAAAGAGAACGGTGGAACGACTATAACATCAGCACCTGATGCTGCTTCCATCCATGTCTTGTCCCCACAATAGTCTGGACCTGTTTCCTGCCAATCAGCTTCTCAGCTGCATCATAAATTAAGGACAACAAATTCAATCATATCTGGTGTTAGAAATGTGGCTCAAATTGACTAAGAAATTGCACCGACGGGAGATGATCTACAGCATCAGAGGTTTCATAAGTAGCAGATCAAGAGAGGAGAGTGGGTGTTAATTAAAGGAAAANGGATGCCAATGATATGATTGCATTGAATTTCTAATAGATGTAAAGATGGGCTAGATAGAGTGATGAAAAGACACATCTTCCTCTAAATCTATGAGGATAAGGCTTAATTTGTTGTTGATCATAGATTGCCCAAAAAGTCCCCCTTAACCACTCGAATCACTATAAATATAAAAGACACAACAAGGGAAAAGAGTACAAAAATTGAGGAAAAAATACCTACAATGAACCTAATGAAATTGCTTTAAGATTTTCAAGCAGCTTAATGCCTAATGTGGTTCTGAATAATTTGAGAGCAGCTGTCTTGGTAAATGTTGGATACATTCTTTTGACATTTTTATGGAAGATTAAGCTCTTGTTTGATTCCCATTATTTGTAAAATACATTTTTTTCTCTTTTCTTTTCAACTACACATTCTTCATTAAAATAATATTACATGCAAATCAAAAAAATTCATTCTTTTTTAATCACACATTCTCCATTAATCTACTATTCCAAAATACATTCTTCAAAAATAATGGGACTCAAACACCTCCTTAATTTCAAAGCCATATTTCGACCCGTTAGTTGTTTGGTAGTTATAATTGGCCAGTGACCATGCTTCTCAAACAATTGGCCACTTAATTAGTTCAACAAATATTGTTAAGGAAGTTAGCCCATTTAGCAAACATAAGAAGCCGAAAGGTGACCTGCGAAAAATGAATAGTGGGTAGAAATGCAGTTGAAAATCGTATCTTGGAGGTCGTCAACAACATTGAACTTGAAAATTATGCATTAAATCATAGAAGTGATATGTTTTCCAATTCAATCAGTATTTAAACATCTACACTTGAGGTAGTTGCAAAAGCTTATATACTTACTACAAGTGCCGAAAGAAATATCTCATGATAACACTGAGAATGAAGATGGCTCAATGCTTGTGAACTGGAGAATGCAATTTAGAACATGAAAATCCGAACGCAAATAGAAGAGCTTGAACAATTATTCAATGTTGAGGATATTATCCTATTTGATTGTGACTAGACCCGAACTCGACCTCAATGGCCCGACCTTGGCCCACCAATTTGGGCCATTTTTTAGGTAGGGCCCAACAATAGGTCCGATCTTCATCCCTACCCCACGTATCCTCTTTGACCTTGATGTACAACTCCTAGAGATGATAGTCCTATTTAAGTATAAACTCCTAGTTCATTACAAATTTTACCCCAACTCAAATTGTACACTTCTAACATAACACAAACACCTTGCCAGGATAAGGGTTATGGGAAGTTGGATCTGTTCGCTGAAATCTATGCCGCAAGCGTACGGGTCGAGAACAAGTAGTAAAGTGGACATTTAGAGTCCAAGTCGATCCCACAGAGAGTGTTGAATTCAATTATAAGTTTAGCTGTCTCAATCTAACGAGATTTACACAAAGATTTAAAAATCGGATTTAAAAACTAAAAACTACAATTTTGATTTAAACTGGAAAAATGACAAATAAAAGGTAAAAAGAT